>JAOUZG010003472.1:3180682-3231810 GCA_026289955.1 Argiope argentata
TGTGTGTGTGTGTGTGTGTGTGTGTGTGTGTGTGTGTGTGTGTGTGTTACATGCGTTTTTCCTTAGGAAATATTTTTCCGAAACCTCAGTTTCTTGAGACTTTTGGGAAACGTGGGGGTTAATTTTTGGGAGATTGTCAGACATATTAACAGCTAAAAAAAACCTGGTTTGATTCTATACCCGGAGATAACTTCTGATAAAATCTTCGAGGTAAATTCATATTTTCATTTTTTTAAACTTTATTTCATTTCTATTCATATCTTTTTACTATTTTTATACACTATAATCTTCAAGCCTTTTCTGTTAGGACAATTCTAATATTTTGTTTTTTAGATTTTACAGTTCTCAAAGACGCACTCTAATTGATACTGTTTTACATAAGAAATGTTTCTAATATTTTGGATTATTTTAATAGGTTTTTTTTCCCGGGTTAATTTTTTGTTGTAATTGTTTTTAAATCTTCTCACTTTTTAAATTTTTTAATACCTTTAATACAATATGGGCATTAATTAGCAGTTTACTATCTGTGTTTTAAAAAATACCCTCATTTGAATGTAAATGTCAGGGAATTTATGTATTACCCACAACGCAAAACATTTCTTTTCGTCAGAAAATCTAAGATTTTAATCACTGACAAAGATTTTTTTTTCCATATTCATATTATGTCGAATGTTATTAATCGAATGTCTTCATATTCATATGAAGTAGCATTTCGACATAAATTGACGGTATGTTTAATTTATCTTATGTGCTCTATTATAAATTCCTCGAAAATATAAGGAAATTTATCTTGAACAAATTAATATAATAAAGTAATTTTTAATATTTAAATATTTGAGGAAATTTAATGTTCGAAAATTTTTATAAAACACAGTCATTTATCTTTTTTTATACATTTAACGTTCTAATTAACCTCGCCTTTAATAAATTTTACGAAAAAATGTAATTTTAAATTAATTATTAGCATTCATATTGATTTTAAATATTTATTAAGAAGTTTTGATGAATAGATGCCATAATTTTAAATATCCCAATAATGAAATAAACATTTATGCAAAACATTAGAAATAATTTCAAGTGTATCCATTACTTGCCTTACTAACCCTAATTTAACAGGTTAAAAATTGGATTCAAGACACTTTAGATATTAAATTAAATTCTCGATATTAAGTTTTATTTCTAGCAACATAAAAATGAATTATAAACAAAGTAGTATCGAAAATATTTCGTTATCCCAAAAACAAACTCCCCTCAGGGGCTCACCTACTATAGGTGAGTACGGGTGTCCCAACCCCGAGGTTCCCAGGGATCTTTCCTCCCTTTATGTTTATCCTCCTCTACGCCTTCTGCTGTCTGCTTGATCCTTCTTTTCCCTCGACGGCAAGCGAGGGAGCTCTCCATGAGAAGCTGTCGCCACTCTGCTTGCTTCTTGCTTCTCATGGACAGCCAAAGTCCCCACGTGTTGGCCGTGCGTGGCAACCCATTTGAGAGACGGGTGGTGCACTGTGGTCCCCGGTGTATCAATCGGCTGGTACCTAGTCATCTGAGTGGCTAGACTGCTAGGGATCAAGCGAAGGGGTTACTCCTTGGGCTTGGCGTTAAGGGTGGTCACTGTCCCCGGGGGTAACTCCGAGCGTATAGGCTTCGGCTAGCACTAGGGTGGATGCCGAGGCTGGAAATTACCAGAGCCGGTAATTGCCTTCCCTTGTTGGGCTCCGTGGTGGGCGGTGCCGTCGAACCTGAATTATTCTTAATATCGTATGGGGTCTTCCAAACGCGGTCCCTTCAGTGGGCATAAAAATGTATATAAATGCACTACCAATATCCATCATTTTGATTCTTATTTTTTAATAAAACGTATATCTGAAGAAAATGAAAATTTTAACTCTGTCTCACCATTTCTGGTACAGAAAGCTATAGCAACAACTGTCGACGAAGTGTCCTCTATTAGAAAGATGCGTTCGGGTGATTTGCTGGTGGAAGTTTCCACGAAAAAGCAAGCTCAGCAAATTGTTAAAATTAAAGCTCTGGCTACATTTCCAGTAGTGGTTACTCCTCATGCTTCATTAAATTATACCAAGGGCGTTATTACATGTGGGGAGCTTTTCAATGTTCCTATTGAAGAAATAACGCATGAACTGAAACCCCAAGGTGTAACACACGTACGCCAAATTACCATTCGGCGCGATGGGCAAATTTTACCAACTAAATATTATATTTTAACTTTTCATTCTACGAAATTACCTGAATTCATATATGCGGGGTACATACGACTTCCAGTCAGGCAATATATACCTAATCCTTTACGATGCTTTCAGTGTCAGCGGTTTGGGCATTCCAAAACTAATTGTCGAGGGGCACTCACTTGCGCACGATGTGCTGAGAAGGGTCACGACAGCCAACAGTGTACGGCGCAAGAAAAGTGCGTAAATTGCAGTGGTTGTCATGCTTCATATTCAAAATCATCTGAACGCTGGCAGATTGAAAAACAAATTATAAGCCTAAAAATAAAAGAGAACATATCGTACCCTGAAGCCAGAAGGAAAGTTTTGGCATTAACACCCAAACCAGGTGTGAGCTATGCATCCGTTGCGCAAAAGTCTTTCTGTGAAAACTGTAGTTGTCCAAACTGTACAAAATCAATCAATAAAGTTAGAACTCCAGGAAAAATTACAGATTCTGAAACCGAGACATCTCTGAACAGTAACCCTGAAAATAGTAAAGCCGTCTCAAATAAACTAAAACCAAAGTCAAATAAATCTCTGAAGCTAAGGCTCTCAAAACGGGGTATTGCTGCAAAAGATATTTCTAATAAACTTAAAAAAACAACTTTACGCAGTTCTGCTGCTCTAGGACTTTCAAATAAAGGTCTTGTTCATAAGGATTTAACATCTATTTTCAATGGCTCCCCGAAATGTCCCGCAATCATCTCACTCCATCCATCTGAGGAGGAGGATGAATTTGATATGAGTTGCGATGGATCGCAACAACCAAGCATTGCTCCTAGAGCATCCCTTGCAAAAAGATTTTCTTAATGGGTACCTTCCTCTCTTGGAATTGTCGCGGCATTAGGTCTAAACTTTCTGACATCAAGTCCATTTTAAACAGATTTCATCCCATCTGTTTTGGGGTTCAAGAAACTTTCTTGACGCCCAACATCCCTATCAAGATTCGAGGTTATAACTGTGTTCGAAAAGATGCAGACTCTGGATCTCGTACGTCTGGTGGTGTCTGTATCTTTACCTCAAATTTATATCCGAGCACATCTCTTAAATTGGATACTTCTCTGCAGGCTGTGGCTGTGCAAGTTCACGTACGGACTCTGGTCACAGTCTGCTCTATTTATTTACCGCCTCATGATCTTATTCGCCCGCATGAACTTGATGGCTTAGTGGACCAACTTCCCTCACCTTTCATTTTATTTGGTGACTTTAATGGACATAGTACGTTGTGGGGCTCAGACTGTACAAATTCTCGTGGGCGACAGATTGAACAATTTATCTCAAATAACTGTCTCTGTCTGCTCAATAATGGGCAGAAAACATATTTCCATGAGCCTACACGTAGCTTCCATAGTCTTGATCTAATCATGTGTTCCCCTGAACTCCTCCCATTGTTAAACTTTCAAGTTTGTGATGAATTATATAATAGTGACCACTTCCCAATAATGGCCTCCAATATTGATAGAGGAAATTCGGTTCGTCGCAGTCCACATTTCCTATTTCATAGAGCAGATTGGGATGCATTCACACAGTTGGCAGTTATCACTGAAGACATGGTTAGTAGTGTAGACATTTCCGAAGCTTTACAAAACGTCATTAATGTCATAATAAAAGCCGCTAATATAAGTATCCCTAAAAGTTCACCACGCATAAGAAGATTTCGTAGACCGTGGTGGAATGATGCATGTCGCGAAAGTTACAGAAAACAGAAAAAGTGTTGGAACATATTTAGGAGGTACCCAACGACTGCAAATCTTCTTGCTTTTAAACGTGCTAAAGCCTGTTCTCGACGTATTCGTCGCCATAGTCAGAGGGAATCTTGGAAATCCTTTGTCTCTTCCATTACATCCTGCACCAGCAGTAAGATTTTGTGGAAAAAAGTGAATGCCGCAAATGGCATTTATCGGGAATCGTACGTTCCAGTGCTAAAAGTTGGAAATGTAACGTATTCTTCCCCATTAGACATAGCTAAT
Source organism: Argiope argentata (assembly GCA_026289955.1). Classification (NCBI taxonomy): domain Eukaryota; kingdom Metazoa; phylum Arthropoda; class Arachnida; order Araneae; family Araneidae; genus Argiope; species Argiope argentata. The sequence goes on from JAOUZG010003472.1 coordinate 3,184,878, forward strand.
ATTCTCGGCAAATCTTTTGAACAAGTTTCCGCAATTGAATCTTACAACCCTGAGTTTCTAGCAATTAAGAATCGCAAGGAACGTTTACCTTTGCGTTTCCATAACGGGAAAATTTTCCCATATAACTCTGAATTTGGGATGTTTGAGCTAGAAACGGCTTTATCTCAAGCACATGATACTAGTCCAGGGCCAGATGGGATCACATATAACATGCTTCGCCATTTGAATGCCCTTTCCCTTTCCAATCTGTTAATATTGTTTAACAGAATATGGACTGAGCAGAAATACCCTTCACAATGGCACGAAGCTATTGTGATTCCCATTCTAAAACCTGGTAAAAACCCCGAAAACCCTCTACACTACAGGCCAATTGCTTTGACCAGTTGCGTGTGCAAAACTCTAGAACGCATGGTAAATGCCCGCCTTATCTATGAATTAGAGAAAGAAAGATGCATCTCCCCGTTGCAAAGTGGTTTCCGTCGCGGTCGTTCCACTTTTGACAACCTCGTATTACTGGAAACCCAAATTCGCAACGCATTTGTAAGGAGAAATCACCTAGTCTCTATTTTCTTTGATATCGAAAAGGCATATGACCATACATGGCGCTATGGCATACTTTCAACCCTTCATAAATTTGGTTTTAGAGGTCATTTGCCCATATTTTTATCTAATTTTTTATCCTATCGTACATTTCGAGTACGTGTAGCCAATCTTTATTCTGATGCTTTTGTCCAGGCTGAGGGTGTTCCTCAGGGAAGTATCCTAAGTGTCACTCTTTTTATCGTCCATTTAAGTCAGATTTTGAAATATTTGCCACAATCTGTTCATGGAAACCTATATGTTGATGACCTGCAAATATCATGTCAAGGTAGCAATATGAGTCTCATTGAGCGACAGCTACAAATTGCTGTCAATAAGGTAGTAGCTTGGTGCAACAATAATGGACACACAATGTCTCCGGACAAAAGTAGATGCGTACATTTCTGCCGGAAGAGAGGTATGCATTTAGATCCTGTTATTCGCATACAAAATATACCTATTCCAGTTGTGGATGAAATACGTTTCTTGGGAGTGATTTTCGATCGCAAACTCACTTTCCTTCCGCATGTTCTTCAACTGCGGAAGAAGTGCGAGAAGGCCTTAAATATTTTGAAGGTGCTCTCCAGAACATCTTGGGGTGCCGATCGAACCTCTCTACTCCGTATATATGAAGCAACCATACTTTCCCGCATAGATTATGGATATATGGTATACGGTTCTGCTCGAGATTCCATTTTGTGTCGACTAGATTTTGTGCATCACTCTGCTTTGCGGATATGCTCAGGAGCATTTCGCACCTCACCAGTTGAAAGTCTATACGTTACCTGCCATCAATTGCCTCTTCATTTAAGACGGCAAAAGTTGTCCGCTTTATATCATTTCAGAACTAAGTCTTTATCGGGGCATCCAGTTAATGAAATTTCACTTCCTGTTGGACTTCGCAGATTATATGATGCCCGTTCGTCTCATATTCCTCCATTCTGTGAGCGAGCCAGATCTCTCGTTCATGACTCTAACCTTGAAAATATCATTCTTATTTCAGATATTGTATGCTTCCCACCCTGGGATATTCCAGAGTTTTCCTTTTCAAATCCTTTTCTCGGATTTGATAAATCATCAACTTCTCAACTTGTTTTCCAACAGCTTTTTTTCTACCATCGCAATAGGTACTCTTCATTTTTACCCATTTTCACAGATGGCTCAAAATCAGATGGTCATGTTGGTTGTGGAATCGTATTCCCATCCGAAACACTGAGCTACCGACTTCATAATTGTTGCTCCGTATTCACGGCTGAGTTAATGGGTATAGTCTGTGCTCTACAGAAAATTTCATCTTCCACTCAGCGAAAATTCATTATTTATACCGATAGCATGAGTGCGTTGGAAACCCTTTCTCATTACCATAATCGGATGCACCCAATAGCTCTGGAAATTTTGTTCACTTTGCGTCTCTTGCAAAACAGAGATTTTGAAATAAATTTTTATTGGGTCCCTGGTCACATGGGCATTTCTGGAAATGAAATGGCGGATTCGGCGGCAAAATCAGCAACGACTTATTTATCTCGGGGCCTTCCTTATTGCGATATAAAAAATGCCTTGACGAAATATATTTTCTCTACTTGGCAATTAACGTGGGACCTGCGAACACAAAATAAATTACATTCCATCAAGCCAACTATTGGATTGTGGTCTGTTCTCCCTATACGTGAGACCGACGTAAAATTGACTCGTCTCCGTATAGGTCATACGCGTTATACGCACCGACATCTCATTTTGGGTGAGATGACGCCTAAATGCCCAACATGTCATGTAGTTTTTACTGTAAGTCATATTTTAATTGAATGCCCTGCTTTTAATCTAAATCGTGTCCGTTTTTTTAATACATCGTCATTAACCTTGCGGGGCTTGGTAGGTGAGAGATACCACCCGAATATTTTTAATTTTTTAAAGTCTATAAATTTTTATACTTGCATTTAGTCGAGTAAGTTTTAATTTGTTCCTTAATGGTCATTTGTTTCATCATTCATTTGGTATTCATTCAGAAAAGTTTCTCATAATATTGCTTTTATATTTCACAAATTTTTTTATGAAATTATATTTTAACATTGAATTTATAGTTTACCATTTGCATGGCGCAGCTTAGCCAATTGTGGCTCTTGTGCCAATAAACCCCAATCAACCAACCAACCAACCAACCCAAAAACAAACAAATAAATTATGTATATATGTTATACATGTATCGTTGTTACTTTTTTATAATTTGGTTTCAAAAATTATCCCAAAATTTTAAAAGAATTTTTAATTTCTCACAGTAATAAGAAAATAAGAAATTCATTCGTCATTAGATGTTGTCGCTCTCTAACTACATATAAGTTTAAATCAGTTAATTATTGAATGTGGCTCGGAAATAATATAACAGAAAATTTTTATTTATAGAACTATTAATTTAAGTTTTCAGCAATTTAAAAGTCTTTAACAATTATTTCAGCTTATTACTTTTTGAAGTGCCTATTTTTATTTTCCTGGAAATAAGCTCTGGAAATAATTGAGTCAAGACTTCTAAGAAAATTAGCAGAAGAAATTAAACCTTCTCAAGCAGATGATGAGAATTGTGGTTTTCTTCATCTAAAGGCATCAGTTTATGACGTCAACAAAAGGACACGATAAAATGTTCTTCTTCATCCTTTTTCCTTTTATTCTATTAAAACCACATACAGAAATATTTATCAAGGAGATTATGAGTTAATGTTTTTAAAAAAGCATTCTACTCATCCACGCAGTAAATCAACAGTAAAATAAGTCACTACCTGAGAGAAATCTCCACGTAAAAATTCCATAAATGAAAATTGAAAAATATGTTTTTGAATTCCGAGTATCCCTTTTTTTTTTTTTTTTTTATTCCGATTGTCTTGATACTTTACGTGATAACTTAGGGCAATCTATCGGACTTAAAATAAAGAATTAACCTAATTATGATTATACCAAATATAATTTTAGATATGGAGTGTCATCTATTGGAATTTAAAAAAAGAATTAATCTACGTATGATAATACAAGATTTAATTTTAGAAGGTAATCCTTTTTCAAAAGGAAAAAAAATCGGAAAGAGAATGCATAAACGGTAAATACTTATAAATGTAAGTGAAACTTGTTAAAACTTGAATATTCGCTGCAGAAGTTAATAAGGTCTTTTCTTAAATATATTACGATTCTTTTATTTATTTTAATTAATTATTTTTATTTATTTAATTACTTTGGTGTTGGTAACATTTGAAAATGGTAAAAAAATTTATATTTTTGTTTGAATCCTCCCATAGATGGCAGCACGAGTCTGAGTTTCTTTGAAGTTATTTTTTTTTTATTGCGCTTGTTTAGCTAGTTGAGTGGAGCCTGTTGAACGCCCAAAATAATTTAAAATTGTTTCTCTTTAAAATATGTTTTCAAAAATCGAGTAAAATATGATCACAAATTATATTGACGATAAATTTTTAAACATTTTTGTGTGAATAAAATATGAATAGAATTTTATATGAATAAAATATAAATAAAACAATTTTATTCATATTTTTTGCTTTAGTAATTAAATAATTAAATAAGATGTAAAACGTAATTTATTATTAAATTAATTGAAATTTATTAAGATTTTAATTAAAACTTCTTAATTAAGCGTTTCTTTCGTTATCTTTAAAAATATCACAGAAATAATTATATTAAAGCGCATGTCTTTTTATTTATTTATATTTTCATAAATTAAAAAAAAAATTAATATGAAAAATGATCTAATTCAAATACTCGAATTTAAAAAAAAATATTGGTGGACAATGAGGTAAAATTAAAACAATTTTGTGGAAATGACAAATAATCTTTTTACTAAAACTACACCCTTTGCAATAAAATACCGAAATTCCAATATGATAGAACAGTTTCATTACTGTTTTTATGACCGATCTAGAAATTTTATGACCTATTTACACGTTTTGCTAATTCAAAACAAACTAAAAAAAATATTTGCCAAATTTAAATCTCAAAATATGATTATTTTCCTTCATTAAAATGAAAAATATCAAATAAGGAACTCAACTTGAATTTGAATTACAATATCTTAAATACTTTAAGTACCAAATTCCTAGCTTTTGATTTTCTCACGATGGAATTAAAAGTTATTTTATATTTGATATATATTCACAAACAATAGATTAATCAATTAAATGTTTTACTCTTTTCGGAAAATACGTATCTAAACTTGCATTATGGACACCGCAACAGTGGGCTTGCGTGATGTTTTCCGCCGAGTCCAGGTTTAGCTTGCAGTCGGATTTCCATCGGACATTTATATGGAGAGTGTAAGGCTCCCGTTATCACCAAGAGAACATCATTAAACGACACCGTTACAATGGTGAAGGATTGCTCGTTTCGGGAGGAATAATTCTGGGTTCAAGAACTGACCTGAGGCTAGAATCGGAACCATGACAAGCCAAATCTATTGGCTCATCATTCTGGAACAGCATGTAGATTTGTGCCATGGGGATAGAATACGTGTTTATGGATGGCAACGCTTGCCCTCAGTGCGTAAACGCATGCCTGCAATCGGAGAATATCTCCCGTATGGACTTGAATCAAGTAGAGCATGTGTGGGACATACTTGTTTGACAAGTTGCAACCCGTCAACCATCTCCTATATGTCTACGGGAACTTCGGAGAGCATTGCTTGATGAGTGGTGTAATATTCCCTAAGGTCAGATCGATAATTTAATACTCAGCATGCCTAGGCGTTGTACGGACTGTATTGCATCGTCTGGGAGGCATTATTAGCCATCATACCAAAAGAGTAATATTGGTTTTTGTAAATATTTTTTTCTGCAGGGGGCAAAAGATCGCAATTTTTATTAATGACATCAAACATATAGCTTCATTTTTGCTTTTTGCCTTTGGTTTAATGCATAGGCTTTACAAATAAGTCACATTTGTTTTGCTTCTGACTTTCTTTGTCTGAACTTGCATCATCATTAATTTATGGGCATGAGTGTAGAATGCAGATTTGTAAATATTCGAAAGCTATTTAAAATTTAAAACATACACACAATTTTGGATTTCGGGATATTGTGCAATTTTTTTTTCTATATTCTCTTTTCACTTTTTTAACATGATAATGCTATTCAGTTCAGATTTCTTATACTTTATCCGGCCTGCCAAAGAAATCTTACTTACTGCTTTTCTCTGAAAAAACTCATTTAGCCTTTGATATTTACGACAAGAAATGCTCGAACAAGTAAGGTAAAATTATAGGACAAAAGTTTGAAGGAAAATGTTTGGATAATTACCTTAATTGTATTCAGCTTGATTTCATCTATGTGAAATTAATTGGCAGTAAATACTTCATGTTTTTTGTGTAATTCTCGAACAACTAATTGTTTTCAAACTATGACTGGAATCTTCTACAATGGGGCATTCGGATCCGTAGTGATTGGTGTGGTTGATATTTTCTTGTGCTCTTCAAAATATGGCTATTAAATGAAACATGACGAATAATTTCTGTGGAATGTGATGATCAAGTATAGCTGAAATCCTGGAGTAACAGGTTTTTGAATTTTATTTCAAATTCTTTTGAATCAGAATTTTTTGACTTTCAAAAATGTAGCCTTTTTGTTGTGTGTTTATCTTATGAGGAACTGTTTACCTCGGTAGCACATTCTGTAGCATAATATTGTACAATATTATATGACATTAAACAATACTGCGAATATTGTTCAATATTGTATAATATTTGTGTGCTACTAGAGTACCGATATCTGTGATCAGTGCATGGACTGTTTGCACGACTCGGATTTTGTCTTACTGTATTCTAAGATTTCTTCATTGTGCAAACTTTAATTTTCAGATTTTTTGCTAATTTTAAACAAAAATTTATGGAAAGTATCCATAAATACGTTGAATATTTGTTAACTACGAAACAGTTTCATAACTTTAGTTCTAATTGGTGCATCTAATTAGAAGAAATTCTTGTTTTCTTTAAAAAGTTTTATGCTAAAAAAAAATTTGAGATTTTTTGGGACATTTTTTTCAATGTGTTTATAACAATTCAAATTTAAAATTGGAAAAGCTTTTAAAATATTTCGTTAAAACTTCGTTAAAGCTTTATTTTCTGTTCCACTGGAAATTCGGTCTTTGTAAAAGAATTGAAGTGGAAAAAATGGAATTAGAGAAAAACAAGACGGATAGAGAAAATTACGCAGATGATAGCGATATCTTAACTGATGATGAGAGCTTATTTTACTCGCCAAAAGGAGTGGAAATAATAATTCACCATTCACCAACTCTAATTAATGAACGTAAAGGATTGACTTATCAAGACTTTAAAAAATCATCTGATTCTGATTCCAATGAGATACAGTGGGCCTCAAAATTGAGTATACACCTAAACGCATAACGTATATTTTTACCTAATGAAGTAAATTTTGCTGTAAGAAAATTTAGTTTTTTACTGGAAATACTAGTTATCCTCCTCTTCCAGTGTGTAATGAAAAAAATTGTGAAATTAAATTTATTTAAAAAAATGAATAAATATGACACTTGGATAAAAAACTACACCACAAAATTGAGTATACACTTTTATTAATTTCCATAAAAAAAGCAAATTAATATTTAGTTGCGTATCCATTTTCCTGGATCACAGCTTGCAGTCTTTTAGGCATGGATTCCACCAGCTTTTTTGTTGTTTCCGCAGAAATTTTTGCCCACTCTTCTCTTAAGACCTTCTTTAGATCCTCTTTGCTCGTCACCTCATGTTCATGAACAGATTTTTCCAACTGAGCCCACAAATTCTCTATGACATTTAAGTCAGGAGATTGCGGTGGAGTATGTAGTTGTTGCTTGCAGTGGTACAGCAAATACAACTTGACTATTTTTGCTGTATGCTTCGGGTCATTGTCCTGCTGGAAGATGAAGTTTGGCCCAAGTCCTAGTTTGTCGGCACTTTTTTGCAAATTATTCTTCAAGATGTCAAGATAAACCATTCTATCCATAATGCCATCTATGAAGACAAGTTCTCCTACACCTCCTGCTGCCATACAGCCCAAACAAGGACGGATCCACCTCCATACTTAACCGTCTTTATGGTGTTCTTGGGATCAAGTTCTTTCCCAACTTCTCTCCACAATTTATATCGTCCATCGCTTCCGTAGACATTGAATTTGCTTTCATCAGAGAATAGAACAGTGTTCCAAAATGATTCCGGTTTTGAAATGTGACTCTTTGCAAAAATAAGTCTTTTCTTCCTATTGACGTGACTAATGAGTGGCTTTCTTACTGGAGTTCGGCCATGGAATCCTGCTTTGTGAAGAACACGTCTAACAGTTTCCGCTGAAACGCTTCTTCCAATTTCTGAGGACATCGTAGATGCAAGTTTTGTGGCACTTAACTTCGGGTTTTTCTTTACAGAACGTATAATCTTCCTCTTTGTAGTATTGCTTAAAATTTCCTTACGCCCTCTTCCTGGAATATTGGCCACAGATCCAGATTTTCGATATTTCTGTATTATCTTTTGAATACAACCGTGACTTTTTCCAATTAACGATGCAATTTCTCTCAGAGATTTGCCATCTTTTGACCATTGGATGACTAAACAACGTTCCTTTTCAGAAGTTTCTGTCCTAGAGCTCATTACGAAGTTTTAAAACGAAAAAATGACGACTGGATTAGTGAAATACTATTATTGCGTTTATATTCGCCAGGCTCAACTTTAGCAATACGTAACAGAATTTCTTTTTTAAAAAAGTGGTAATTAACTGACAAATTCTTTAAGTGTATACTCAATTTTGTGACTTCGTTTTTCGGTAAAGTTCCATATCCACTTCATTTTTTCTAAAAAAGGAAGGATGAAGCTAATATTTTTGTTCACATTTCACTAGAGACATGACAAGAATATCAACAACGATAAATTCACTTATTTAGAACTGAAATTTAGCTTATTATTCATAAAATATCTCAAACTTTTGAGGTGTATACTCAATTTTGAGGCCCACTGTAACTGAACCGTCAATGGAGACGGATAGCAAAATATAAATGGCCAAAAAACGGAAAAAGAAAAAATGGAAACAGGGGAAAATCACCCAAAAGATAAAAGACCGTGCATTCCTCATAAAGGCAAAGATAAAGAAATAAATAATAGGGTTGCAAATGCTAAGAACGCAAAGAATGTGGTTGTAAGTAAAAACGAAATAACAGCAGAAGAAAATAAGCAACTCGTCGGACCATTGAGGATATTGGAAACATTTGAAAATATTATCAACAATTATAGGTTTGAAGGTAACGCAGCTGGAGAACTGAGATACTAATTTTTGAATGTTTTGTGAAATTTTTCAGAAGCCAAAACGAATTCAATTGATGATAGCCATAGACCAACAATCGCAAATGTAGTTAAAAAATAAAACAGTGATGACAAGGTGGAAAATAAAAAAAAAATCGCATTAAGATCAGGTCAAACTTTTATTAGAAGGATCCAAGCCTCCACAAGCTATTGGTGGGGGAAGAAAAGAACCAATTCAAACAAAAAATAATAAAACCGGATGAAAAATATACTAAATCAAAACTGTTACTAAGACCTAAAGCAAACCTGCCTACATTGGTGATTAGACCAATTACTAAGACAATAGATTCATCGATTAAAATGAGAAAGATATTGGAAGCAAATATTAGCCCGAAGGCGATGGAAGTTAAAATTAGGGGTTTGAAGCCGGCAATGGAAAATGAAGTTCTAATTCAGGACGAAACATCAGAAATGATTGTAAAGTTAAAAGATACCATTAACTATCATAACAATCTGTAAAATGTACGCAAGGCAACTACTCCACAGATTAGGATGCCACAAATCATTATTTATGATGTGGAAAAGAGTGAGAGACCTAAGGAGGAGGAGGAAAGGATTTTATTAATCAAATCAAGTGAAGCAATGACATTGTAGGGAATATGCGGGTCCTATTTTGGAAAAAAGGAAAGAGGTATCTCGACTCACTGGATTATAAATTTGGACCCGAAAGCGTTCTAGATAATTAAAGATAATGCAAGACTACAGTGTGGTTTCGGATCATATAGATTTAAAGAATTTTGGGGACGCCTTAGATGTTTTAAATGTCTCTAATATGGGTATGTTCGATCTAAATGTATGTTAAAAGAAGAAATCTGTTCCTAATGAGTGGAATTGCATAACTATAAAAATTGCACAAAGCAAAATACAGAATGCAGAAACTGCAAAGAGTATCGCAAAAGGACAAGAATTATGATTCGAACGGATCATATTGCAATATCAGAACATTGTCCTGAATTTATCGGGGAGCGTGATTAACTGATTAAACAGACGAATTATGAATAATAAGCCTTTCAATGAGTACTTTTGGTGTGTTATTCAACATAATACAGGTCGGGGTAAATATGAGACAAAGAAACTCTCAAATTTGTTTGGGAACAATATTCCAGATGTTTATTTGTTACAGGAACCATATTCAATTAAAAGATAAACAATAGGACTTCCCCTAGGATGGAGAATAATATCTCAACCTTACGGAAGGGCGATAATTGCTGTAAGAAACCAAAATATTTCTGTATTGACAAGATTTACTAGCGAAAACATAGTAGCAACCAATTTGTTAGTGATAAATAGCGAAATTACAGTGGTATCAGCATACTTCCCACCGACTTACAATAAAGAAGAAATCTAGAGGGAACTTAAAAATATTTTTGAAAAGCTAGAGACATCATTTATACTTCTAGGAGGAAATTTAAATCTTCATAGTCCTCTGTGGGGAAATGAAATTAATTTTCATAGACCACAAAATGAAGCCGACTCCTTTGTAGAATTCATTTTTAAGAAAAATCTTTTTATTTGGAATGATGCAAACTCATAGCTAACATTTCAATCTGTACGTGGTAGAAGCTGGATTGACGTCACCTTATCAAATATAGACCTGCATGAAAGAACAATGGGCTGGAAGATAATCCAAAGTACTCTAAGTGACCATGGTTTCTTGGATTTTCATATTAATATGGGTGGCAAAAAATTTTCAGCAGAAATATTTAAATTAAATAAGGGGAAAATTCAAAAAATTAGCTTTCAAGTGGCTGAAAAATATGCTAATATAAGGGAAACAATGCAAAGGTTTAAAATTAAACAAGATTTAGAATTATGGGTTAAATAATTTACAGAATTCATCCAAGGAATCACCCAAAAATTAAATATTTAAGGAACTAATCACCTCAGGGTCCTATGGTGGGACACTGAACTGGAGAAACAAAGAAAATTGACAAGAGTCTTGCGGCATAGATGCCAACGATGTAAAAACACTGATAAAAATGAAAAGGAGACAAATTTATATTTAAAAAAATGAACCAATATATAAAGGAATGTTAAGAATGAAAAGTAGAGAATGCTTTGAAAAGTTTTGTAGCGAAATAACAAGAATGAACCCTTTTGAGCTAGCTTATAAATTTGAGGCAGCAGAAATGAAAAGGAAAACAATTTTGCACAGTGTCAAAACACGGAATGAAGCAAAAACTAAAAATACAAAACAAGCTGTTGTGAGTTGGCTTTTCAAAGAGGAACAGTCCCAACAAGAAAATAAAAAAACATTAGAAAATTAGGAAAAGTATTGAGGGATATAAACCAAAGAAAAATATAAAATATCCACAATAAATGAAATAAGAACAACTATTAACAAAATGGTTAAAAGAGAAAACACCTGGATTAGACAACATCCCAATGGAAAAGCTTGCTGAAATTAACAAAAATAGCCCAATCATACTTTTAAAGTTATATAAATGCTTGGAATTAGATGCGTTCCTTAATCAGTGGAAAGTAGCAAAACTGATTTTAATTCCTAAAACTAATAGAGACTTAGAATACCCTAAATGGCATAGGCAAATTTGCTTGCTAACAACAGCAAGTAAAGTCTTGGAAAAACTTATAACTCAAAGAGTACAGCCCTTACTAACGGAGCAAAATGGGCTACATCATGATCAACATGGTTTTAGATACAAAAACTCTTGTGAAACCGCACAAAATGCAGTATGGAGTAAAATCAAAGGTTCCTATGAATCAAAAACTTAAAACAACAGTTATATCTTTGGACATAGCTGGAGCATTTGATTCAGTATGGAGGAAAAGAATTTTGTATGCTCTTATAAAATGAACTACCCAAGCAACATTTTTCAGGTGATTAAAGATTACTTAAGTGAAAGACAATGTATTTACCAAGATAAAGGGAATAGTTGGGAATTTATAATGGATAGAGAGTCACAGGGCTCATGCAGTGGGCTGTTATTCTGGAACTTGGTTATGAATTCGGCATTTAAGATCAATCTTCCAGAGAACTACTTTATACAGGCATATGCCAATGATGCACTGCTAATAATCACGGGAAGAACAAAAGATGAACTGGGAATTAAAGGAAAACAAATTATTGATAGGCTGATAAAAGGGAGCAAAATACATAAACTTGAGTTTAATGAAAGGAAAACAATACAAACGCCTATTACATTTGGAGAACGCTTAAAATTAACTGATCCACCGAGCATCAAAATGGGCAATAAAAATATAAATATGTCTAATCAAATTAAATACTTGAGAGTTACATAGGACAGTAAATTAACATTTACATTGCGTTTTAGCAAGGTCAAGAAAAAAGTGGACGTTTTAACATATGAACTAGAGACAACTGCGGATAAAATTTACCTGAAAACATCTGAAATAACCTTTTTTGCATCAAGTTAAAGCTCAAACATTTAGCTTTTCAATGATACTAATGTTTTGACCTATAAATTAAAACTCCATTTTTAATGAATTTTTAAACATTTAATTTAATTGTTTTTTTTCAACAATTTATTTCGCATAAAATAAAATGAAAACAAAATTTTATCTTGAAACCTGAAAGATATAAGGTATTGGGATTTATAGCTACAATGGCTTTCATCCCCGGTTTCCAAAAGTTAATATTTAAAAAATCTTCTCAATAAACAAACAAAAAACAAACACGCACAAAAAAACAAATTGGAGTTTCACTCAGTAAAAAATTTTATATTCTAGAGGATCTCAAAAAAAATCAGCTTTTAATGAAATGTTGCCATCACATTTTCAGAAGTTCTGCTTAAAAAAAGTTAATTACTACCAAAAATAAAACAGAAAAATATAATTTTCATCACGCGATTATATGAAATGAAATAAACAGGAAATGCGATATTTTTTAAACAATAAATACAAGAGTAAACTTTTCTTAATCGTTTGCAATATCAAAATTATTAATTCAACTAAAAAAATTAAAATAAATAAAAATAAAAAATAAAAATATATTATAAAAGTGCGACAGTTAAAACTGAAAAAGAATTTTTAGAAAAGCACCAAACGATAATCTTCTGAGAGCGAAATTATTTATTAAAAAGCAAGAAATCTTAAACGAATTTGAAAATGACGTCATTTCAAAGAAACGACGAACAAAAAGCAATTGATAATAAGTAGAAGTAAAATATTTTTCCATTCGTGTTTTTTAAAAAAATTTTAAAACAATAAGATATGTTTTGAAATGTTACTTCTACTTATGTGAAGAAGATATATTGTACAAATCAAAGAATTCGCCTTTGTTATTGTAATTTATCTCCGCATTTTAATGAATCATGCCAAATAAAAACACATCTGCCTTCAACGAACCATATGTAATATTAAAGCTATACTGATAAAAGTAGGTCAGCTATTTGAAAAAGCATCTTCTTTCAAACAAGCTCACGTAATAATTAAGAATGCAAAATTGGTAAAAGCATATAAAACTATTTTTTACCCGCATATTTTGGAGACATCAAAGCTTTCTAACCAAAAAAATATCATTTTCTCAAATGAGAAAAAATAAATCAACTATCATTCCAAATTAAACATATAAAAATTTCATTTTAGGTACGTGTCTGCATAAAATGAAACAAATATGAAACATGATATTCTTGGAAAATAAATGCATGGAAACGTTTTCTGTGATATTTTACTATACATATGCTACTAATACAGTTAAACAGATTTATTTAAGGAAAATATGGCTTAACATCTACAAGGTATCTTCTGTAAACGGAGCCCAGCATATAATTTCTTAATTTTGGGGGTAGAGAAATACCTCTCTTAACAAATGGTCTAAGTGAAGTATATAATTAGTAGATTGAAGGAAAAAATGCTGATGAATTAAATTTTTACATACATCATCTGCTCTGTGAATCATATTTAACAAAATATTCTTGAGACAATAAGTCCTTAAAATAAAAATGTGGCACTCCAATCAACTGATTCAATCATCAAAGCTGATCGATCTATGAAAATTTCAATATAACTATTCGATAAAAACTGGCGATTTTAGATCCCTTTATCAAGATCTCAAAGAAGCCAATCAGGGTTACTCAAGAATAATTGGTCTAGATTATGAAAATGATGATTGTTCTAAACTCGCTATATTCAGAACTGAATAAATCAGCCAGATTTGAAGTAGATAGAAATACTTATTTATTTATTTAGAAGTTGAAATATTGAGAATATTTTACAAATATGAATCTATAAGACCAAAGGAATTTAAACCATAATTTTTTGAAATATATTTATAAACCTAAAAAAAATGTTATTATTGAGAGCATTTATATATACCTAAAAATAAAATTAAAAACTGAATGTTTCATTTAATCTGTGAAATGTTTGCTGAATAATGCCTTGAGATTTTACAAATTATTGAAAAAATTATAACGTTTCAATTTCTGTAGTGTACATAAAACTTCAATGTCGGACTATTCTGCTTTCAGTTTTTAGTTTTATTTAAAGACAAGGTTAGATTAAGTAAAGAGGTCTTTACATTAATTGAAGTTTCATCATTTTCAATTTAATTTAAAACTGAATCTTACGAGCTCTGATAGAAAATCAGAGAGAAATGCAGAGTTCAAAGATCAGGACTGCTACATAATAATATAAATGAATTAATTAACTATCGACATTTGAAGCTTAAAAATATTTTGCTGAATAACTTATTATGAGACCAAATTATATAAAAAAATTGATTGAACCTTTTTGTCGGCATTAATATTGGCGAACCGGCTGGTCGCCAAAGGCGGTTAGTTATAAGTAAAGATTACAATTTCTCCACATAATTCAAATATTTTCATTTAAACTTGGAGCATTAATTAGAACAACAATTAAGAATTGCAGTGAAAAAAGAAATAGATTTCAACTATCCCGGCCTAACAATTACAATTACTATAAATAATTTATCAAAAATTATATTAGCATTGAATTTTCAACGCCAATTGATGATTCAAAGCAATGTGTCATTGCAAAATGCAATAATTTCCTACACCAATTGGGAACACAAATACAAATTAGAAATTTCAAATGTCCTTTATTCTGCATTATTTTAATTCGAAAGTACTTCAAAATGAATCAGAAAATTCGATTAATTAACCATGTTTACTTTTAAATACATCAAACATTATGAAAATAAACAGAATCGTTTGAAATAATCGGCCGAAAACATGTTACTCCTAACCCCGTTACTGTTGGGAAAAAACAAACTGAATTCCTTATTTATTTGGCGACGGGGAAACGAAGATTTTTAGCGAGAAAATTAGTTTTTAATTAATTAACTAAATTTATGAATTAATATTTGAAAAAACTGAATTAAAATCAAATGTCCTCCACAACAAGTTTTAAAAATGTAAGTTGAACTTTATTGGATGAATATAAAGTATGCTCATATACTAATGTTTATATAAACACTTGTATTGGCGAGAAAAAATCACGTCAAGCTTTCAGTCAACCGCTTGCAATACATTCGAGCTTAAAATAAAGCAAGTAGCAAAATATAATGCAGTTAAATCAGTTTAAGTAAACCTTAATAACAAGTTAAATAAGTTAAATACATTAAGTAAACCAAACTATGAAATATTATTCAGTTATAACAACAAAATCACTGAGTGATCGTGGTTACAAAATTTTTAAATGAATTAAAATGGATATAAATAGAATATGTTTTAATGTATATACCAGGGAAATGACAGCGAACTGTCCTTAGAAGCTTTTTCTTTGCATCCAATTGTACTGCAATAGTTAACCATGGCTTAAATAAGCTTTAAAATTGAACAGTTAAAAGTAAGAAAAGATCCCCCCCATTGAAATATAATGGAGAATGGAGAATGCGGTTACAGTGAATACAAATTCTATACACACAGCACGTGTTTCTATCTTGTCCCACGACTTAGTAGGGTTGCCCTCCCTCTATTAGTATACCAGCTCTATGGGCGGGATAGTCAATTAAAAAAAATTAAGCGCTACATATGCAGTAGGCGAAATACTTAACTATCAAAAAATTAGTTCTATTATTTGGGAATGAATCAATAAAGCGGACGCGCAAACATAAAGTCACAAACACAGTTTCCGAAACTTAGCTTCTGGATAGTATTTGATTTCGGAGATTATAGGAAGAGATGTCTGGTCTATCCAGTCATTAAGTGATTTCAAAATATGAATTCAAGTATTTGTCGTTCGTTGATGCAATGAAGACAACATTTTAATGTCACTGGATGATGATCCCGAAAATTGATACAATTTTCGAGAGCCTGGTATTATGTTTTCACCATATAGATGATAATAATTTTTTTCTTTTTATATGTTTCTAGAATATGATAAGTTAGTATTTCAAGCATTGTCGTAGTTTAGCTACAAAACTTCAAAATTTTCCGATTTGTAAACCAAAAAATTTAATGAATTCTACGACGGCAGTGCAAGAGTTGTGAAGAGAGTATGGGCAGAATGTCAAGTAGAGCTGAATTTCGTAAATCGTTTCATTTCTATATTTTTATTGTTAGTTCCTGAGCCAATTCTGCTAATAGAATTTCAGTGGGAATATCAACGATCAGTGATCTATCAATAACATTTTCAATCATCGTTTCAAGGATTTTACCCAAAATTAAGGGTTGGTATTGGGCACGGGATGCGATGTAAAAAAATCCGTGTCTTATGAATTTTATATTAGAAATATTAAAATTTTATTGATGTTTAGTTTTATATAGCCTTGAATAAGAAATAGGTTTCTAAGAAAGATTTCGGATGCCGTGACTCTGTGATGCACAATTTTGTTCATTTCTTCATATATGGCCAATAAGTTTGGTAATAAGTGCATTATTAGATTTCCCGCTCCTAAAGCGATTGTCGCCGTAGGATGGATTTTGATGCCTTTTGAATCTTGTATTATTGAACAGACATTTTACAATATTGAGTTCGAAACAGTCAAGGCTAAGTGACTTAGTTTGTCAAAATATAGTCTTAGCAACTTAAAAACCTAACAAGAAATCAAAACAAATAATCTTGCCTTCCCCTTCAAAATAAGAAAAAGGAACTAAGAACGAACTTATCATCAGGATAATTGAAACATTTATATTTGAATAGCACGCAGCATGCAACGATTAATGCCTTCCGGTCGCTTAGCCTCTTCTGACTGTTATTTACGTAGCTTCTTCATATTTTTTAGGTACCGTGTCCCCTTCACGGTACCGAAAAGTGATCAAAATATCGATTTTTTTATTGACTCATTTGTTTGCTTATACCCTTCTTCACATTATACTAAATTATTAAAGCTGTATCTGTATTATTTCGAAAGTTATTAAGATTTTTATTCGAAATGACAGGGATTTAAAGGGACCTGGACCTTAAAAATGGCCGACTTTAACGACTTTTTAAGATTTTCTGAACTATTATTACAGCCCCAAAATATACTGAATTATTTTATGAATTACTTATCAGTAGCGAATTGTAATTGAAGTGAAGTGCATTGTTGAACCCACGTTTATTTGTTTACCATCGATTGAGTGTTGATATGGTTTACTTCAAGAATTCTCGGATAAAGGTATAATTTTTGATGTTTAAGGTGTCAGCTGCGACGTGGCTGTTGGTTTTGTCGAACAAGGCGGAATTGGATATCGCCGTTTCTGTGACAGATGACAATTGAACAATTTGATTTTTGGTGGGTACTGCTGCCTTAAGGTAAGCGTCTGGATTTGTTTTTATTTGTGCGTCAGTTGCTGAGGTTTTTTCGTCATTGCTCACTTATCTTTTTGTGTTAAGAACTTGAATAATGAAGTTGAAATGAAAGATTCAATTTTTTCTAACATGGATACAATGGTAAACAATATGTTTTATAAAAATAGCAAGAAAACTAATGAGCTGGTGATTCGTTTAGCTTCAAAACAATTTAATGAAATAAATGTTGTGTTCACAAATGCAGATAAACATAAACAACTAGCGAAATTGAGCCCTTTCACCTCCCAAGAATTTGTGATGGAAAATGTCAACAGACATGAATAAATAGATAATATGAAGTATACAAGGCAGGGTAAAATAATCTTCTCAACTAAGGACCCTTTATGGGCGATAAAACTATTGTCTCTGGAAAAATTCGTGGTGACAAAAATTACCACAAACATTATATGGGAGAATGTATGCTCTCGATTTTTAGTTCAAGATATCCTTACATATACACCATTAGGACAACTTGCGGAAAGTATTGAAAAAAATAACGTGATTGTTGTAGAAATGAGACGGTTTCTGAAACAGAACTCTACTCGTGTGACCTCACCTGTGCTGGTTACAATCCTAGGGACAGCTATACCAAAAGATGTTAAAATTGACTTTATCAACCAAAATATAGAACATTTTATCGGCAGACCGCGTCAGTGCTCTAAATGCTTTTCTTTTTTTCACCCATCCCGAGTCTGTGACAAACTCAACGCGTGTGCTAATTGCGACGAAATTCACGATGGCTTATGCCAAAATGTAACTCTATGCATCAATTGCAAGGGAAACCACAACGCAAAGTCCAACAGCTGTCCTATTTATGCAAATGAAAAAAAGATATTAGAATTAAAATGTCATAATCATATAACCACAGGAGAAGCACGTAGAATCTTTTTTACAAATGAGACAAAATTATGCAGAAGTAACTAAATCGACCCCAGCAGTATCTGAGGTTCAGGACTCCATTAACGCAAAGTTTGAATCGCTCATGAAATCGATAGACGAGAAATTTGAAAAGCAAGTAACTTTGATAACAAATATGTTGATGAAATCAATAGACACTATAATTGAAAACATCTACAAAATCTTTGCTCAGGGAGGACAATTATCCTCTTTCCCTGCTCGTAAAAAGAGTCTTTTTTCTATCCTTAATCAAAATGTATCTAACATTCCCTGGGATACCAGAGTTTCTTATGATGATGAAGAACTGCCTTTGTATTGTTGTTGTTGGTTTGCTCGGCTGTTTGCTTAGTCATTAGTTTCGACTTTTTGTTTTGGTATTTCACATCTTTTTTGACTTGTTGTTTACTTTGTCATTTCTTGTATTCTTGTATCGCATCTTTTTTTATTTGTTGTTTACATTGTCACTTTTTATATTGGCGTCAAATAACGCCTTCTTATTTGCCTTTTTGACTTTATTTTTACTGCAGCTTCATCAGCTAATCCAAAGTATTGTGTATTTTCCAAAGTTTGGAAAGGGGTCGTTTTTCTTGCGCCCTCTTTATTTGGTAATTTCTTTTTTCGTTAGAAAATCAGGATTTTCTTTCCATTGATATATATATATATATATATATATATATATATATATATATATTGTAACTAAGTATGTCATTTGTTCAATGGAACTGCCGTAGTATTAAAAATAAACGCATCTGGTTACACCAACCTCCCTTTTCAAATTCAGACTTTTGGATTTTTCAGGAAACCTACCTTAAAAAGACGGACAATTTTTCTCACCCCGATAAAATTATTTTTCATACCCATCGAAGTGACCGGTTGGGAGGTGGTTTACTGATAGGAATACCTAAAAATTTGGCTGCTAGGATCATCCTCAGACAAGAAAATGATCCGAATTTAGAGCTACTTGCAGTTGAAATCCATAAGGATAAACAAAAATTCATAATCATAAATATTTATGCAACACGTGGTTTTAACGTAGACCAGATTAAAACATTTTTAGATAATCTTAACCACCCAACTTTCATTTTTGGAGATTTTAATCTGCACCATTCCTTTTGGGGTGGAAATTATCACTCACCTCATAGCGAGGAATTTGTTGACTGGTTGAATAACTCCGACTTCACGATTCTAAATATCACAAGCCCAACACATATCACTAGCTCCATTAGTAATTCTATCATTGATCTAACCTTATTCTCTAATTCTCTTTTTCGTGAAATTGAATGTTATATTTTTGGATGCACTTTCGAAAGTGATCATTTACCCATAGTTGTATCATGGTCGAAACTGAAAATATCATATAAATACCTTTAAAATATCAATTGGAATCTAATTATGAAAGAAACAAATAAAATATTCAATTCAAAGAGCCAATCAAACATAGAAGCTATTACTGATAAAATCTCCCATGCAATTAACAACTATACAACAATCAAAACAATATCAAATGAATACCCACCAGGGTGGAATACCGCTTGCTATAATTTTAGTCGCTTAAAAAAACATGCATGGAAAAAAGCAAGACGCATTATTTCAACATCTGATTGGATCAATTATAAAAAAATACAGAAGCAGATTAAAATTTCATATTAAAAAAGCAAGAGAAAATTACTAGAATAATCTGAGTGAAATATAACAAAACCCTAGATTATTTTTTAAAAATTTTAAACAAAATATCGAACCATACCAACCCCAATATTAAAGATAATGACATTATTTTCTATAATAATCGCTATATTTGTAATTCGAAAACCCAAAGTAATCTTTTTGCAAAGCACTTTTCAATGCAAACTCTGAAATTCTAACCTCTTCCAATTGACTATAATGATAACAACGAATTCCTGAATAAAACTATAGAAATGTGGGAACTTAAAAGAGCAATTCAGAAATCAAAAAATTCTACCCCAGGTGCAGACAAAATTACTGTAACATGGTTTAAAAAACTAGATGATACATCACTTGTTAAAATACTTCAAATATTTCAGCAACAACTTGATGGTTCCGCAATCCCAAAAAACTGGAAGCATGCAATTATCATCCCAATTCCCAAACCAAATAAAGATAAAACAAAAATAACTTCTTACAGACCAATAGCCCTTACTTCAGTATTCTGTAAAATGTTTGAACGCATCATATCGCAACGCATAATTCATTATATCGCAGCTAACAAAAAACTGAATCCAAACCAACACGGCTTTGTACCCTTTAAGGCCCTATCACACGGCGAAATACCGTCAGCACTTTCGTCGATAGTTGTCGATTTGTGCCCGCTGGCAACCCGTCAAGCAAGTTTTCCGTCATCGTCAACTTTTTCTAACCTGCTTGAAAATGTCCACGATAGTGATGGAAATATTATTTACAAACGAAATTCAACCAATCATGTGAAACTTTTCTGTGACGTAGTATGCCAAGAATGGCATCGGTTGGCGCTACAATACAACTGAAAATGCATGCATTTAATGTTACATATTACTAAATATTAAAAATAGTTTTGACAGAATGAAAAAGCGAAGTAAAACTACAGTATCTTTTCCCCATTCTGTGGGACAAATTACTGCTCCCACTTTTAAAAAAACTAACACTACCGTATGGGGAATAGTTCTCTAGAAGAATCTTCGAGCTTGTGATGGAATCTTCAGATATTCAACAGGAAATTTTTAAGTAAATTAAAAAAAAATTAATTCTGATGTGCATTGTTTTCTTTTTGTGAAATATATTTGACCATATTCAGTCTTTATTTATTCAAATAATAGTATAATATTTTGATTAAAGTAATTCCTTAAATAGTTTGTTAACAGCTTCTATATAATTTAAAATTTTTAACTCCAGTGAAAAATATAATAGTGATTTTAAATTTTAATACTTAGATGTTCCTGCAATGTTGCAGAAATATAAAACATATTTGGTTTTGACAAAGATATAAAAATGATCATACTTTTATCATTAGCAAAAAACTGAATCACCTTTTCTAAGAGAGACAAAATTTCGGGCTTCTTTTTCCACATTTTTTCTTTTAAATTTTACAAATTAACAGTTAATTTAGAATGATATTTCTGATTATACATTTGCATTGAGAAAGATGCATAGAATGGCCACACATTTAGAAATGGTCAGACTAAAAAACAAATGTTTCATTACTTATTCCTGATGTTATGTGGAGGGCCTTTTTTAATATTCTTTTTTCTTTCTTTTTTTTTGGGGGGGGGGGCAATTTGAAAATTTAAGTAAAACCTGTTTTTTAATATCTATGTAAAAATAAATGAGAAGTTAATAATTTAGTTTGAAGAAACTAAGAAAAATGCAATAATATATTTTGGGAAAATTATTTATTATTATTATTATTGAATGAAAATTATTTAATGATTCCTATTTTTCACAAATACTGGTAATAAATCCACAAAGATTTTTTTAAAAAAACAGCTCTGTAGTTGCAAATAAAATGAAAACAAAACATTTAACACATTTTTTAAAGAGTAATTTTAGAAATGAGTGAGACTAAATAGTGCAGAAATATAAAACATATTTGGTTTTGACAAAAATATAAAAAGATCATACTTATATCATTAGTAAAAAAATACTATAGATACTATTAGAAATAGCCTTAGAATGGAATTGTTTTATAATTTTGAACTGGTGTGGGGAAATAAAAATTATTTAAAGGAATGATAAATACAAATCGAGTCTAATATATATTCTCAAAAATTATTTTTAAAAAATAAAAAGGAGGGCAAAAATATTCAATCAAATTTAAAAGAGCAAAAAATACTTTATCATTAGCAAAAAACTAAATAACCTTCTGTATGATAGACAATAAAATTTAGGCTTCTTTTTCCACATTTGTTCTTTTAAATTTAACAAATTAACAGTTAATTTAGAATGATATTTCTGATTATACATTTGCATTGAGAAAGATGCATGGAATAACCACACATTTAAAAATGGTCAGACTAAAAACAAGTGTTTATTGCTTCTCATTCCTGATGTAATGTGGAGATTTTTTTTTTTAATGTTTGGCAATTTGAAATGTTACGAAGTACCTGTTTTTTAATATCTATGTAAAGATAAGTGAAGTTTTAATACTTTAGCTTTGAAAAAAACTAAAGAAAATGTAATAACATATTTTGGAAAATTATTTTTGATTATTATTATTGAATGAAAATTATTTAATTTTTCCTATTTTTCACAAATACTGGTAATAAATCTACAAAGATTTTTTTAAAAAGTTCTGTAGTTGCAAATAAAATGAAAACAAAACATTTAACACATTTTTTTAAAGAGTAATTTTAGAAATGAGTGGGACTAAATAGTGTAATGCCTTAGAATTTACCAATACTTATCAAGTGAAGAATCCTGTTCAATTAATTGTTTTATAATTTTGAACTGGTGTGGGAAAATAAAAATTATTTAAAGGAATGATAAATACAAATTGAGTTCAATATACATTCTCAAAAAATATTTTTTAAAAATAAAAAGGAGGGAAAAAACTGTCAATCAAATTTAAAAGAGTAAAAAATATTTCTTATTCAATGATATGGTGGTAATGTTTTTAAATCCTGTTTTTATTTTTAATTAAAATAAAAAAAAATATGTTCTTAGTGAATTTTTTATGTCCCAGAATCAATTTCTTGCCATATTTCAAATTCCTAATTTTAATTATTTGTACTGCACAACTAGACACAGTAGTTTTTATTTTTATATACACAAAACCTAAAATTTGTCGAGATGGATCCAAGAAATATCAGTTTTCATATAGAGAAAAATCATTAGATTTCAAAAGTTATTTAATTTTATTTTAAATATAATGGCACTCCTCTTCTGTTTTATTTATCAATTTTTTTTATTTGCACTTTTCTAGAAAAATAAGCACTTTTAAGGTACTTAAAAATGATTTTAAAATTTCATCACTATTTATGATGGTATGCACCTTTTAAACTTAATTGAATGGAGACCCACAAATCATTTTTCTTTTAATATATTTTTGTTTTAAATTCAATATTGATAAGATAAATGTATAGGAATTTATAAAATACAAACACAGAAGCAGCATTTTTTTTTTTTTTTTTGCTTGTCATTATTACTACAAAAATAATTACAAAACTGTTACTAAGAAAAATTAAAAAGTTTCATTATTTTACAGAATTTATTGTATTGTCATTATTACTACAAAAACTACTACTAACTTGTCATTATTACTACAAAAATAGTAACAAAACTGTTAATAAGAATAATTAAAGAGTTTTATTATTTTACAGATTTCATTGTTATTAATTTTGATAAAAACATTACAATTAGTTGAATGGTATGATAAATATTTACAATAAATAACAATAAGATTATTACTATTAGAAAGGAAAAAGACATTAAAAGGAAAAAATGGTTAGATTCGATAAATGTACAACTTTATTTTTAAATTCGATAAATGTACAACTTGTCTCATTTTACAATCCTTATTATATTCATTGTATTAAGCACTCAAAAAATTAAATTTGAAGCAGAAGTGATTCAATTCCAATAAATTCAATAATGTGTCAATAGAAGTGCAATTTATTAAAGCAACGGAATTTCATTGCATTGGCTTCGTAATTTACATATCTACAAATTCCAAGATAGTTTGAATTTTTTAAGAAATTACAACTATTATGGGCTTTTGCATTCATTGAAAGCTAATGGGATCACTTAAAAAAATTATCCCGGATTTAATTATAAATTCAAGCAACGTCTTAACTAGAGTCTCACGAAGTATGAAATGAGAAAACTGCTGATATTCACTAAGTAGGAGAAACGAATAAAGAGCGATAAATACACCATAACGTAAACCTAAATTTTTAGGTTTATCAGATAGCAAATCCTCAAGTGACGTCACTTTCGTCCTCGTTTGCCGACTAAAGTGCTGACGATATTTTGCCGTGTGATAGGGCCTTTAGAAATAACCATACTGCAATTTATAAAATTTACACTGCAATTTCAGAAGCTCATAAAAACAAAAAAATTTTCATTGGCATAAGTTTAGACATAAAGAGTGCATATGATTCGGTTCACATTGACGATTTAATGTACAAATGCATCCAACTTGGCATTACAGGAAATATCGCTAAATGGATGCATAATTTCCTTCAAGAACGGACATTCCAAATTAAATGGCGAAATGTTTATTCCGAAGTAAAATTTATTTATAAAGGACTGGCTCAGGCGAGCGTCATCTCACCAATTTTGTTCGCAATATTCATGAAGGATTTTTTCGAGACCTTGGATTCAAACGTTGATTGTTCGATTATTGCTGACGACATTTTCGTATACTGCTCTCATGACTCGATAAATTATATTAAAACGAAGTTACAAAATACAATGGAAAACATATATGCATGGTGCAATTACTGCAAACTATCCATTAGTGCAGAAAAAAGTGCTATAATAGATTTATCTAAAAAAAATAAAATAAACCTCCTACCCTGTATAAAATATGCTGGTATTTCCTTAAGATGGAGTGAAACGATTAAATATTTAGGAATCCAGTTTTCAAGAACTAAACAAAATATCAGAATATTACAAAATTTAAGAATCAAGGTTCTTAAAAAAAAATTTCGTTCTCAAAATACTAGGTTCCAAAAGAAACGGTGCCAGAGCGAAAAACCTAATTATAATTGCTAACAACAGTATAATTAGCATATTCTTGTATAGTTGCCCGATAATTAATAAATTTTCCGAAACACAATTCAAATCTTGTAACACTATACAAACAATGGCACTCAGAGTAGCTCTCGGAGTACCAATTTGGACCCCCAACTTCATCTTTTTAAAATTAGCTGGCCAAGAAATACTTTCAGACATGATCAAACGTCTAGCAATGCAATTTTTTATAAAACAAATGCCCAAACAGTCCTTTTCACCTTTGGTTGATAATCACAATGAGATGGATCGTTTTTTGAGTGACAAAGAAATCATTAATAACACTTTCCAATAACTTGATTGAGTACCGGATCATATAATTACTATGCCGTTACATCTACAATATAACCCAAATGTATGTAATATTTTTTTTAATGAATTCAGGTTCCAGAACAAAGGTTTACCAATCCCGATTATTACTGCAGATTTCAATGAGTGTCTATAGAATCACTTTAAAAATCATTTTATAATAGCTACAGATGGCTCGAAATCTGAAAATTCCACCTCAATTGCAGGTGTTTCTAGCATCCAAAAATTTCTTTACAGGATTCATTTATTAAATTCAGTATTCACTGCTGAAGCCTTGGCAATCTGCCAAGCGGTGGACGATCTTTCAATCCCAGAAAAGCACAATCTTATTATTTCGGATAGCTATTCAGTTCTGTTAGCACTTAAAAATGTCACTTTTCACTCTCTTAAGGTCATCCAAAGACTCGCCTCAAAAATTTATATCAGGAAAAAACTAAATCAAGAAATAGTTCTTTTGTGGGTTCCTGGACATTCCGGAATTTCTTTTAACGAAGAGGCTGATTATCTGACGAAGAAGGTCTCGGCATTTACACCATTTCTAAAATGGATTTCTCCTGAAGATATTTTTTCTACAATGAAAAAAATCTCTAGACAAAGTGCAAACGAAAACTACCTAAAAAGTAAATATCAACCATTATTGGGTGAATTTCCCGACATTATATCCATCTCAGAATGGACAGGGCACAGAATACAAGATAAAATCATTGCCCGTATAATCAGCAAAACCATCATCACTCCAGGACTTCTTCATAAATGCAATCTTACAGATAACCCTTTGTACAGCAAATGTGGAGAGATAAACGATATTTCTCATATTCTTCTCAAATGTCAAAAATATTCAAAGTACAGAACGGTGTTATGGAACAAGCTACAAATAGATGATCCCGATATTTACTACGATGTTCTTTTACACCATGTTTTCGCCAACAAAAAACATATGCTCATCTTTCTGCAATCTCTCAAGTACTTAGATATTTCTTAAGTTGCAAAAACGGACTCTTCCCCCCCCCCTTTTTTTTTTCCTCACTCCAGCATGTAATGCCTCCTCTGAGCATTTCGGAATACAGGAATGTTAATTTGGAGAACTTTTAGTCGCTGCATTGTGGCAACCAGGGGATTATAGCCTTTGTCGCTCCATATCCCATAGAAAACTGTTAACCGGAGGATGCTTTAGGGGGGAAACATTGGAAGTTTGGGGGAAAGCAGCTACGGAGGACGGGGAACCAATGGGGGAGAGGACGCACTAGATGTATGGTTGCTTGTAGAAAAGTTTTTTTGTGCCGACGGCGAAAAATTATTTGCGCGCCAAAAATGAAGAGCATTTGAAAATGTATTGCATTGTGTGAAGTGTGCTTGACTGTCGGTTTTGGAGTAACGGATTTACAAAGAGAGTATGCCTTAATTAAGGGCTATCTTTCTTAATAAAAGGATAATACCGTGATATGATTTATTTATATTTACTCATAATAACGTTTTATGAATCTAATTTTTGAATAGAAATGAATGTTGACAGCCTGAAAACCATGAGAGCGTGGAAAAGCAGATTTTTTCACAGGCGCATTCTATTTACAATTAATTAAATAGTAAAAACTAGTGTGTTAATTCAGAATTAAATTTTATCACCCATTAGTTTGTTAAATCAAATTTAATGTTTTCACTGAGTAATGCAATGAACTTACAAGACTCATTTTGATTCTTAATGGAAACCAAAAATGGCGCTTTATTCGAAAAATAAATTCAGTCGATGTTTTAATTTTATTCTTGCAATTTGGCTGTATTCGTTGTGGCGTATTTTGACCATCATACAATTAAAAATTAATTTGATTGCTTATATTTTTTATGTATAGAGTCAAATTTTAAATAAATAACAGAAAATTTAAAAAGGTGGTAAATTATACTCTTTTTAATTAATTTTTTACCTTATTATGTAATAAATTAGTGTTATAGATCATTTGAAAAAAATTTTTAACCTCATTTTGTTATTTTCTATCATTTGTATTTGCAATAAAGTATTCATATTTTGTGGTTTAAAAACGGCAATAATAAAAATTTATTACCTCTTGTAATTATTTAAAAAATTTGCATTTTTGAAAAAATACATTAAATGAATCAGAGTTATTATAAATTATTCTTTTTTTAATATTAATATTGTGCCATGATAAACACTTAAATATTTGTTTTAAAATTGAATAATTCATATGTACAAATCTATATATTATAAAAAATGTACATGCATTTTTATTCTTTTTGCTATGTTTTTGGTGAAAAATATAGCTTATTCTCTGTTAAGAAAGTTAAGGGTTTATTTCCTGTCAAGATCAAACATGTTCAAAGGAATCATTAAAATTATTCTATATTTTCTATTTAATAAAAACTAATTTTTGTTTCGTTAAAACAAGATTTATATTGAATTAAAAAATAATCATTCATAAACTGATTAATATGACATGATTGTAAAAAGTGCCTTTTTTAATTCATATATTTTTTATTCTCTTTTTTTTTCATAAATACTTAATAAAAATTTATCTAAGCATATCAAAATTTAATTCCTCAATTGATGCACAAAATCAGAATTTTGATAAAAAGTAGAAAAACTAAATCTAAAAAGGTAATATAATCTATTCGTTCTAATTATATGGGTGGTGTAATTGGATTTTAAAAAACAAACTTTTACTAAAAAATTCATATATCTTGTATATTTTAACTATTTCCCCTCATACTTATTGATTTGTTCAAAATGTATAATTTTCTACATTTGTGATGATGCTCAGAAGTAAAAAAAATTAATTTTAAAAAAGAAATATTAGTTTTGAATTTAATATGCTAATCTTAGTTTATTCTAAATTAGTACAACAGAGTTGTGAATTATATTATTTTTAAAAAAATCACTCGCTTTTACATATTTTATAAGTCATATCTACTCAACACTTATATTTTCATAGGAAATTTTTCTTTATCTCAGTTTGATCTTGCAATAATAATTCATAAATTATAAGTACTTTGCTTCATAAGTTTTCATTATTATGATGTATATTAGATAATCAAATCTTTAAAAAAATGAAAAGCATTTGCTCCACATTAAATGCTAACTAATATTATTTTAAATTATTCAATGATAAGTAGATAAATACTAAGTGAGTGGTGAATATTTTTTGGAGTTTTGTGTAAAAGAAATGATGAAGGTTGATGAAAATCCTTAAAATCTATAAAAGATATAGTTTAAGTAAGGTTTTTGATTGAGTTATTAAAAAAAAGGGGGGAGGAGGACAATTTCTATGAAGATATAAAATAAATTGGAAAGATATTTTTTATCATTTTAGAATAATGGTCATTACAATGGGGTAATGAATTTTAACACTGTTTATGTTATGTTGAAAAAATTATTTACTTAGAATCAATAATAAAATTTAATCTTAATCCCTGAAGCAAATGATCTGCTAATTCATTTGTTCACTAGGCAATTTAATAACTTCGAGAAAAACTTTTTAAAACAACTTCCATTGTCTCCATTACAAAAACGTGAAGAAATGTTAATTTCCAAAAATAATTTGATATAGGTCCAATTCTTCTTCAGTAAAAATTTTAAAGCTAATGACGCAAGTCGCTTGAAACTATCTGAATGGTTTAACTAGCATTTATCAATTGGGTCAATAAAAGAAAATAGATGGCAATTGACTGAAGACCGATTTTATTCATTACAGAAAAAGGGATGGGCAAAGAATGAGAAAGATCACAAAATACGTTTTTATTAAGGAAGCATGAAAACAGTATTTTTAAAGTGAAAGTAGTTTTGTGCATTTTGGGTGCAACTGAAAGAAATTCCTGTACTAATTAATTTTAAAATCAAAGTATTCATAAAAGAAGAAAAAGAATTATTTTAGCAAATGAAAGAGCAGTTGAACTTGCATATGAGTCATATAATTAAAGACTTCTAAGGAGAAAAAGAAAACAAAAATTAAACTTAATGAACAAAGAGAATGCACATAATATATTCCCCAAGATATTGTATAAAACCCAGTAATCTATGCTATTCTTCTCAAAATTCAAATTCTACCTCTAAAACATGATTCTTATTATTGCTTATACCGCATTCTAAAAATTGGAAGGAAAAAAAAAAGACTATAAACAATAAACTTCACTTTTATCTTCAATATCATTTTTTTTTAAAAAAAAGAATTTTTTTATTGAATTTAGTTAAAATCACTTTAAAAAAATTGTCTACTTCATAAATGCTCATTGTAACTAAAATTGATATTTAAAAAAGTATTAAAAAAATGTATGATGTGTCATTGTTTGTTTTAATTGCTTTTTTATAAATTTCAATAAAATTAAAAAGAATCGTATGTTCCTTTCTTTTCCATAGATAATAACTTTTAGTAAATGTCTTTAAAAAAATTTAATAAATAAATACATTTTAATAATAATAAATCATTGATTTACATCAAATTCAATTCAAGTAAAAAAAAAATTATCAGATAAATTATTGAAAGTGTGAAAGAAATATGTAAAAAAAACGGTTAAAGTTTCAGAAAGAGTAAAAGAAACAAAACTGTTTGATGATTCAAAGTTTTAGTGGAATAAAATAGAAAACAAAAGGCGCGTAAAAAAATGAAAAGATTAGATTAATTTGCCAAAAATATGCTTATTTGCCAAATCTTTTAACCCCTATTATAGTTCTTGTTAACGCTTATAGAGGGCTGCAGACTATTAGCGCCATCTACAGGCAGTAGTTGGAACCTGTATTGATCCTCAATGCGTCCTCTGGATAATCCCAGCCTATCCCATAATATTTACATTCAAGTCAAGACAGGAGTGCCGATGTTAAAGCGATCGCAATTTCAATATTTTGAAAAGTTTTCATGGGTGATTAGTAGTTTAACCCCCTTCTTCGCCAAGTTGGCGATAATTTGCCAAATAGTAAACAAAGGGAGCGATGGCTCACCGCCGTCGGTTACCCATTCGTTTCTTCCTTGCGAGTGTTATGATGCCAGGATCTGCTAGATGTGAAGAAGAAAGTGAAGATGTATCAATTACAACTGCTTCAAATAATATTGACAGATATTAGGTGTGCAAAACAAGAATCTGAAATTTCGAATACAACTCAAAAAAAAGCAGAGGAAGTTGAAAGTTATCAAAATTATCTGTGGTTTGCTATGTAATATTTGCAAAACTTTTACCCTTCATGTTGTTGTTGGAGAAAATTATGGATTTTCTCATAAAATTAAAGTTGAGTGTGATGTTTGTAATGAACTTGAGAGGGAAACAAACACTTCAAAAAAAATCATTCAAAGTAATGACAGACTACACAAAGGTTTTGACATTAATTTGAGAATCGTACAAGCTTTTTTGAGTTTTGGGAAAGGGTATTTAGCTCGTGAAAGGTTTTGCATGTATACAAACATGCATTTAATGTCCAGCAGGACATTTAATATTTATAAAAAATTATTACATGAATCAATAACTAATTCATCAAGTAAATTAATTCAAAAAATCAGAAATGAAGTGTGAAAATAATATGGTATTTCTCATTCTCAAGATATTACTGACATAGCAGTTTGTTTTGGTAGCACTTGGCTCACTCGAGGACATACTTTACAGATAGGAGTTGGTTGTGTGATTGACATACTGACTGGCTACGTAATTGATTATGGAGTCACGTCAAAGCATTGCACTGAATGTGAGTATGCTGTATAGTATAAATCTGATCTTGGTGAAAATTCTGCTGAATACAGTATTTGGTATGCAGGTCATAACAAATCATGCAGCATAAATCACACTGGTACATCAGGTGCAATGGAAATGGAAGCAGCATATAAGTTGTGGTGCAGATCTGAAAAAATTGGCTTCTATTATATAACAATTCTTTCAGATGGTGATTCAAAAACATTCAATTACTTGAATGAAAAGAATATTTATGGTTCTGATGTAAAAATAAATAAAGAAGAATGTGTAAATCATGTAAGTAAAAGACTTGGAACAGCCCTGCAAAAAGTTGTTAAAGAATGGCGAACAAAAGGTGGCAGATCTCATGGAAGCCTTAAAGAAGAAACAATTAAAAAACTTACTCGATACTATCAAAATGCTATTCTTAGAAATAAAGGCAATGTCAAATCCATGGAAACAGCCATATATGACACACTACTGCATTATATGTCAACAGACAAAAAGCCACAACATGATAAGTGTCCTTCAGGAAAAGAATCCTGATGTTTTTATCCAGCAGCTTTGGCCAATGGTAAAACACCAGGTTCACATAAAAAAATATAAAAACACCAATAAATAAGAAATTTGTCCCCAAAATTATGCCAATTTATCAATGACTGGCATCAGATGAACTTCTTCAACGTTGTATGAAATGCTTAACACAAAATTCAAATGAAAGTCTCCATAGTGTGATATGGAGTAAATGCTCCAAAGAAACTTTTGCTTCACTATTTCAAGTGCAAATTGCAGTTCCAGGTACAATTTCTGAATTTAATGTAGGGACATATAAAACATTAGAAAGCATACAAGCTGAAAATAATATTTCTCTAAATAAACGTTCTAGACATTTAGCCATGTGGAGAGATTACAGGCTGGTGTATCAGAGAAGGTGTAAGAAGTCTGCTATGAATGAGTTAGTAAAGAAAAAAATTAAACTTGCTCATAAATGCAGAGAATACTACAATAGAAAAAAAGGACTGACATACAAAGCTGAGGGCTTTTAAATCATGCAGTAAATAAATTTTAATTATGAGGTATGTTAGTTTATTTTTAAAAATTGAGGTATTCTGTTTATTTCATGCATTTGTTTTCCTCGATCAGGTTTCATTTCACTCCATTATCAATATATAAATCCTTATAAAATATTTTCTATTGAAGATAGGTTTTTTAAAATTTTGTATGTATATTTTAAAATATATAAATTTTAAAACTATGCAAAATATTTGCTTGTAAATTTTTTTTTCACAAATCAAAAGTCCTTTTTCTCCATGCTCTGTTTTTCATCATTTCCATACTTTTAAAATGCTAAGGCTTTTTTCCTAAATAAGAGAGAGCTTTCAAATTTTGAGCATAACTTCACCATTATGTATATAATGAAACTGTGCATTCAATAAGCATTCAATTTTTTAGTTTTTTTTTTTTTATATATATGTTGGATTATAAATGACGTGGTAGTAAATTTCCCAATTTTTCACTACACATAATAGTAAAAAATTTATATTAAAATAAGTACTAAATATATCTTTTAATACATGAACAGTTTTGTGTAATATATTTCAGAGAATCCATAAAAAAAGTTTCAAGCAAAAATACTCATATTTGAAAAAGTAGAAGCAAATTTTAAAAAGTGAAATTTTTAAAAAACAATTTAAATGTGCAGATTAATTTTTTTTTCTTTTTAGGATGTTTTTATTTTAATGTTCACATACACTACTACAAATTTTTTTGTATAATGCTTAAAATTTAAAAAAAAGTTGTGGAGGTACCGTGTCCCCTTAATGTATGTTCTCAATACTCTAATTAATCGACGATTTAATATGCAATAAAGAAATTATCAGTGAAATAATTTTATTTCAATGCAATTTTTCGTTCACACAGACTAAGTAAGTTTGGAAAATAAAAGCTCTTTATCTATTTGAAAACAAATGTGAACTCTTTAGAATGACTCAAGAAATATATTTTTTGAATTCCAGATTCTCTGATTAAAGCAAGAGCAATTTAATTATTCATATCAAGTAATGATCTCATATTTTGCAAGGAGAGGGCATGGATTGGAAAATTTAATACGGGATGAGATTTAATATAATGATAGTATGCTTTTATGATGTTCATTTACTAAAATACTAAAGTGCAATATCCTGCCAGTTTTGAGAAAATTGCCCTCAAGCTTTCAATACAATTTATATACTAATAATATATCACCGTTTCAGAATGTCAGGACAGCTTACACGGAAGGCATTAGTTTAGCATTTATAAAACCCGTATTTCCCCATGGGCTAGTGTTTTTCGTTTGTTTTCTTTTAAAATTATTTTAGCGTTATAAATAGTTTTGATTTGCATGTTTTCCATTTTTTAATGCAAAAATAAATTTTATTCTCATAATATTAAAATTAAAATTTTAAGAAGAAGAATAATTATGAACTTACATGAGTTTTTTTTATTTAATGTAATCAAAATGTCTTAAATTAGTAATTTAAAATGGTCTTAATTAATATGCTTCTCATTTTGGTAAGAAAAAAGAATTCTGGGATTGAATTTATAATTTTTTTTCTCTTAATATTTGAATAATTAATTTTTTAGAAGAAAAATATTCAAAGACATAGATGTATTTTCTCTAAAAAAATTACAGAAATTATTTAAATAAAATTAGCAACCTACAGACAGTCTCAATTATTATGTTATTCCTGTATAACGTTAAAATAAATGTTCATTAACTTAATACTTGAATTATAATTTTATTTTTAAACGAGAAATATAATTACAAATATAGCTTTAGTGGCAATAAATATTAATTACATTTAATGATATCGTAAAGAATATTTCACTAACTTCAGATCACTTACGAGAACCAGAATAGAAATTATTATAAAAGCATTAGACATGACACAATTGATAAATAATGATTATCCACAAGAGAAAAATGTACGAAAAATATCGTATCATACGGTAAAAATTTTGGACCATTATTTCATATATATATATATAATATTATATAATAAAGTATCAGCTGCTTTCTTTGATTTTCAATAGCAATACAGATTCTTTGAGTTATGACAAATAATTTAGAATTATTAAAACCCAAAACTTTAAATGATTTTAAGTTATTTATTTAAATTATTTTATCTAAAATTATATAAATATTTTAACACTTGAAATTTGCATTATAGTGATAATTTTAGTACCTTAGGAATAACCATAATTTTTCCATAAAAATTAATAACATATTAATTGAAACTATCTGTAAGTTGTCAATTATTGTGATACATGCTGCATATACTATGAAATTCTAAACCTGAATTAAAATGCCAATCAAGAAGGCTTCTGAATGCTGCTTCTAGTATTTTAATACAAGGTAGATAGTTTAAATACAAGATAGATATAATTTATAATTACTTGGATTGAGAAAAAGATGTCTCCTTATTTTTCTATGATATTAATATTGTCATATATTTCTGATAATTCTTTTCAAATCATGTAGAAAAATTGAAAATTATAAATAATCAAAATAGTCTATACTTGTTTTTAATTACAAAAGAATTTTTTTCAGTTTTTACAGAAAAATACTCCCAAATTGAATCATGTTATAAAATTACATATATTAGATGTTTTTTACATGAATAAAAATTAAATAAATTTTAATAGTTCTCATTTTACTTCTTTATTGTGATTCATAATTTTAGAACCAAAAGTGCTCTTCCGTATTTATACTTTAACCGACATAATTGTTGCTGAAAACCCAATAATCGATAGTTCAATTTTATTATTTTACAATTCTTTAAGTATGCTATTAAACAATAAGTAATTTTATCCAAAAATATAAATTTAAGTTGGAAAGTTGCTTATTAAGTTAATGCACAAAATGGCTATATCTTTAAAACTAAAGAAAATATCAGTATTAACGTACTGTAAGATATAAATATTTACTTAGTGTGCAAAATACTAACATGCATCTCCATGATACTATGGTTCCCATACTTTCATCTTCTGATTTCACATAATTTTTTTAAAAGATGCCATAAAAGATAATATTTTTGAGAATTTTTCTTTCAAAATACAATTTTTTAATAAATAAAAATATCTTAACCAGTGAAATTTTTGATCATTTTGAAATCAAAATTTACACCCTATTCTTTTATAATATAATTACCAAATCAGTTATTACTTCAAAGAGAAATCTATTTCCTAATTGAAATGAAAAAAATAAAAATACTAATCAAATCAATCTCCTTAGGAAATGCTGTGTATGACACATTACAATCATATTCTTAAGACTGATCTCACACACAATAATCAGTACGAACAGATAATCGAGAATTGCACAGAAATGATGTGCACTGGTTGTTTGGTATCTGTCGTGAAACTGAAAATTAAAATACCTTTCCCCTAGCAATTTAGGTGTTTTCTCTTGAGGATTTTTTAAAATTATATTCCCTGTGTGATTAAAAGAGAAACAATGTAAAAGAAATATTAAAATAAAACTTCATTATATTAAATATTATTTGAATCAAATATGTAGCTTTGAAGTTTAAAAAAAAATTAGTTATTATTATAAGTTTCCAACATGCATTACCTATGCCTTTTGCTACCTAAGAATTTTAATACTCCCAAAAAAGAATTATCCATCTTATTAAAAATACAGGAAATTACAAAAATGTGTACACAATATTTAAATAAATTATTCCCCCTTAAAATATTTTGAAGAAAATAAAAATGAAAATATTGAAGATAATTTTAGACACGAAAATAAAGTATTTATTAATACAGTGGAGTTCTCAGATGCAGATTTTCCACCTTTGCATTTAATACAGACATACAAGATAATTTAGTTTAATTTTAAGAATAAGGTGTTGATAACTATTTTGTTCAGTTTTCTGAAGTGAGCTCAATTCTCAAAATTTAGACATTAATATGTTTACACCAGGATTTAAAAAAAAATCCTTTTTAAACAAATAATTGCATGAAATATATATATATATGTATTTGCATTAATGATCAAAGGCTGGGAAAAGAATCTAGTATCTTTAAAATTGCATTTCTGGAAATTAACTGCATATACATACATAACAATCTCTTAAAAAAACAAAATTAATATCGCACTCAGTATTTTTTAAAAAGAAATCTAAGACACATCTGAACCACTTAATATTTCTATTGAAATGTACATACCACAACATATGAAAACAATTTATTTTTATTTCAAATAGAGTATAAAAATTTCATCTCATAAAATTACAATGAAATAACAGTATATGTTAAAATAATCATCATATTTTGCATATATATATATGCTATTTAAAAAACAATATATTACACTGCTGCATTATGGAATCACAAGCAGAAAAATCAATGACACTTATACACCTTAATAAATAATCTGTACATCTAATCACAGTAAAAATATTTAAATTACAGACATCTTAAAACGGGTTGAAAATACTGAATTTGGTAAAAAATATCAACTTTCAAAATTTCAGTCTATAATGTTCAAACAGACTCTAGCTAAGTACTTATAAAAAGACCTCACAAAGATTATTAATACAATTTTATGCTAAAGTGAAACCAAAAACTGTAATACGAGTGGTTATCTACCTCTTATGCATTAATTAAAGAATCACAGCGAAATACGGGACAAAAGATATGGCAACATTTGTTAATCTAGAAATAGAGGATTAAATGTTATATCACTGTTACTGTTTAATTTTTCAGAGATGATGGAAGAAATAAGACAGCATAATATATTTGCCGAGATTCGTATAAGTTTCCAGCCATATCAATGATTTCTTAAGATGAATTTAAATAGACTACCAAATGTAATGAATAATCATATGTATGCTTGAGTTCATTTTTAGAATTCTTTTATTGCAGTAATCTTTTTCTATTTAGGTAAATACAAAATTCAGAAAGTTTGTTAAAATAGCACTTGGGACACAAAACATAAGAAGAATCTCAGGACTGGATTACTACTCAAGATGGATAAATCAATGTAAGAAAAGAACAAAACACTTTTATCATCAAACAAAAATCAGTTAGCATATTATTAGAAAATCGATCAGGTTTAATAAATTTTAACTTTGCTAAGCTATAGGCCGTTTTGAAGAAAGAGTATAATTCATCACAGCATCATGAGCAAAACAGTTGAACTACAAACCTATAGATAGTTTTAAGGGGATCATCACTAAACAAAACTTAAAGCTCTTTAAAAGTGAAATTGGAATGTTAAAAAAAGAACAGTTTGCTATAAATTAAGTATATATAATTTCAATTAACAAGCTAAATTAGAGTGAAATAAAAATACGTTTATTATTTTTCAATAGGTAAAAGACAAAACAAATCTACATGTTTCAACAAACTGAAATAGTTTTTAGACCAAAGTACAAGATGTAAACTCTTCTTATTATTACATTCAGAACTGATTTTTTTTAATTTCATATTGCGCTCCAATAATAAAACTTTAAAATTAATTTGGATTAGTTATATGATGAAACACAGCTTTTTTCCAGTTCAAATATCGTGTCTCAAATGCTGATGTAGAAATACTTCGAGGAGAAAAGATTTCACGATCACTTTGTATTACACGCATTTCATCCATATTTTGCCAGACACCTATAAAAATCATAAATATTTATTTTCTGAAACAAACTAATTTGAAAGATTAAAAATTTATGAAAAGGATTTTTTTCAATGCATATGAATTTTTTTAAAGGGATTTATTATACTAAAATATACTACGACTATTTGATATATTATTACGAAATTAAAGGAGCATAACTAAGCAGATACATACCAATGTGAAGACCAGCAATTAAAGCAGCTCCGAGACTAGAACATTCAATATGTTTCATTCGTTCAACACGTTTTTTGCATAAATCGGATACAAGTTGCAAAATAAAATCGTTGTTAGAAATGCCACCACAAGCTCTAGAATTTAAAAAGAAAATATGTACTAGTGAATAAAATAATTACAATCACACAAACATGCTGAAAAAAAAGTTATTTCTATGATCACTTTCTAATAGACAAGTTATAGATATCTGTCAAACCAATGCTTTAAAAAACCTCATTAATACCAATAAATTAATGGCTAATATTATAATATATAAATAGCTTAAACAATCAATATACTCCTAACAAATTAACTCGTGACAGATTGCAAAGGATGCATTTCCTAACAACTCTTCCCTATTTTCGATTGAAATTAACAGATTCAGCCTATAGCTTATTCTCTTCATGATCTTGACTACAAATGTGTATCTTCTTGAAGATTTGGCAAATAATGTTTCTTATATTCCAGTTGTTTTCGCATGGCACTTTCATACAAACAATTCCGTAAAAACATTATCTAAGCTTCGGAGAACGGAATGCAATTTATCTCTGAAATATCAAACGATTTTATAATGCTGCTTATGGCACAAAATTTTAGACTTTTAAATGAACTCGAAAGTATTTCAATAATGATAATTATATAGAGAAATTCTTGATCGAAAGTTTGCATTGGACTGAAAATTAACATTGAAATTCTGAATTATTTCCAAATAGAGAAAATCCACAAGAAAATGAGCAGCTGTCAACAATTTGTTATTATGGGGGTGTGAGTCGCTTTAAATGGTCATCTATTTGAGCCGTATTTCCACATATTCACATGACAGATGAATAAGGTGATTCCCTACTATTATTTTATAAGCTGTTATGAATATTGCAAATTCATATATTTTGAAAAAAGTTATCTGATATACATTGTTTTGACTAGAAAGTAGGTTTCAAGAGGTCACAAGAAACTTAATAATCCTCAAATAAGAAAAACAAAAAAAATCTAAAAATAAACTGACAATTAAACAATGAAAGAATACTAGGAAGTGCTCCTTGATATAGCTGGAAGAATAAAAAAACATAAAATTTATATTAGCTAAAGAAATGGAAAGCTGCATATTTGTAAGTGGATAGTGAAAAAAAAAATGTGCATTCAAAATATCCACTCTATGCATGCTCAAATTTCACACTGTTTGTGCTAAGTCTGTTCATAAGAATATGAACAAAAATATTTCCATATAAAAACAGGTTTTATCCAATGCCATTTATTTTTAAAAAACAGCAATTTTTCAAAATCTGTTACTGTTATCATACATTTACATAACAGAAAAATAAATATGATAGGAAATTTTTTTAATTAACATTCATTAAAATATATTCTGAAAAAAATACATGATGCAATATAATTAATTTTTCTAGTGAACAATATATTTTGTGATATTTTGATGGTAATTGAAAATACTCAGTAATATATTGGCAGAGTCCTATATAGGTAATTGTATTAGAAATTTTATTTGAATTTTAAAAGCACGCGATTTCGTACGCCGTAACAAAGCATATAAATCTAAACATTTCAAATCAGATCCCCCCCCCCAAAAAAAATACATAATTTTATGAAGGCCAAAAAATTTAATATCAATGAAGTATATTTTAAAGCATTTCTTGGAGAATACAATGTATGAAAAGATAATAATATAAGTAAACAGAAAGGTGAGAGGGGATTCAATAGAGCATTACAAATAATTCAAGAAAACGCAATAATTACCTAAAATTTATATAGAATAATACATTCAAATACTTAGATTATTTTAACTTGTGGATGAAAAAGTTTTAAGAAATAATTATTAAAACACGGGAAGTGCAGTCAAATGTTTCTTAAAACTATTTTAAAAATATTTTTAAATATATTTAATAAATTGTGCCCTATGATCACATGATAAGTGAATACAACATAGTACAAACTAATTCATAAACGAATGGAAACAAATTAAATTTCAACAAATTTAGTCAATTACTTTCAGTTTTACACAAACTCACACAAATGTAATAAAAACGAAAAGTTTAATTAAATATTAACATTTAAAACAAAGTAGAATAGTTAAAGGTAAAAGATAAAAGCGAAAATTCCTTAGCCTATGTGAAAAAACAAGAAAAATCTCACAAAAATAATTTCCTAATCATCAAAAATCAAATCCTATAATCATAAAGATTTCGAATATGCCTATGAGTGGGAAGGCAGGCAGAGTGTATGAACTCTAAGGCTCTAAATCATTACAATTAAATGGGGTGAGGGGGAGTAGCTTTACAGTAATATTACATAGCAAGATGGCAGAAGATTTCAAGCACATTTTACAATGCATCAGGGAAAGCTCTGGGAAACATACTTTTTTTTTATTAAAAAGAAAGTATTTATTTTTATTATAAGAAAGTATTTATGATGTTAATGACATTCCTCATATTTTTGCCTAAAAGAATAAATTCCTGGAGTGTTATTAGTAATTTTGTTTTTAATTCTGGGAAAAATATTTATAATTTTTAAAAATCGGGAAACTATTCCCTTGATAAAGGTTTACTTTCTTTAAATTAATAAGCTGTTTAGAAATGCTGTCTTCATGATACTCCTTTTTTCTTCTTTTTTTCTCCTTCTTCTTACTAGAACTTTCTTCAAAATTTTACAAAAGAGGTTTTTTTCTTCTTTTTTTTACACTCACAAAGCAGCATCTTTGCGACTATTTCAAAGACCACTGCATTTTTTAAATATATATTTCAATTATAATAAGCATTAATTATTTTTACTACACAAAAACACCATATAGTTAAAACAAATGAAGAAAGATCGCTAACTATAGACGGACATGATTGCCTTCTTGCTCAGAAGAGAAAACGACCGTTATGTATATTTTAAAGCAATTTTTGCTAGCAATCTAAAAACATTCCTTTCACACTACACATAGATGGCAGACGTTGAATTAAAGGTATTGATGCATTTTCGAATGAAGTCTGCTATTTTCTTATTAACATTCAGGCGTAGCTTATAAATAATAATTATTTTACTAAATATGAAGCAGAAAAAATTTATATATAAAAATAATATATTCAATGGGCAAACAACATAATTCGGGAGAACGGTCTACTTGAAAAAAATAAATTGGAACTTTTAGTTATTAATATGAAAAAGAAAAAAAATGACAAATCACATTTTAAAACTGAAATTTATAATTACAAGTGACTAGATAATGGGTACTGCTTCATTCCAGTTTAAAATTTATAATAAACCGAATTGTATGCGGCATTATTTCTTTTGTGCTCAAAGAACAGACAAAAAAATGAAATATGATAAGAAACAAGTAAATAACGAGCTCTCATAAACAAAAAAGAAATAATTCACCATTACTAACCTAAATTTTTTAACATCAGTTTCATAATAAGAATCCACAGTATCCAGTAACAAACGAACTTGGAAAGCTATTGATTCTAGAATGGCTCTAACAATGTGATTCTTAGATGTTTGTGTTTTTAAACCAGTCAGTGACGATATATTTCCATTTTGTTGACCAGAGCACTGGAAAAAAATACCAAAATTAATGCTTTTTCCAAATATCTGTCATTCATATTAAAATAGTATATGTATTGAAATTATTAAAATAAAAGTAGTTACCGAAATTCATTTGGTATAAAAAAGGGTTAGTTAAAGAATCATGTAATAAATATAAATAAAACTGAATATCTTTCAATTAAGTCAATATTTTTAAGAATAAATACCTACTGTTATACCAAATGACCATAATTAAAACATCCCTTTTCTTAGTATTCTGTATCTCAATTACAAATACTCAAGGTGTGGAAGGAGGATTCGATTTCTAAACGTGAAATAGTTTTCAAATTCTCTGACACAAATGCAAAGAATTTTTTCTAAAATAACACAAAAGTATAAAAAATGAAAACTTCCAATGCTTTACTATTATACGACTTAGTTCTAGTTCTAGCTAAATAAAATATACCTATCCAAAGAATATATATATATATATATATATATATATATATATATATATATATATATATATATATATATATATATATATATATATATATATAGGAAAGGTAAACTATTGCCATTTTAATCATTTAAGGTAATATAGAAATTAGAGTAGGTTGCTTTCAAAAAGGAAATGCAGTATGAAACGAAATATAAATTAGATAATAATGTAGCATGGATAAATACATTTGGAATAGAATAAAATGGACTTACTAAAGAAGAGCAAGAACTTGGCAAGAAATAAACATCTCCAGTATCTACATAAAAAATATTGAAAAAATAAAATTCTATTAATAAATATCCATTCATAATAAAGAGTTTAGTGATAACAAGTTAACAAATTTAATTTGAAGCATTGAGACTGAGCACAAAATTTCAGTAAATTATATAATCGCAGTTTTGTAACCAAGATTTGAATTTTTAAAAAATCTGTCATGGTTAATTGAATATATGATAAAATTACAAACACTAACTCAAAAAATCCAATAAAGAAAAAACAATATCAAGTATACAAGGCAAATACCGGTCTTAAAATTTCAGAATTGTTCTGAATAAAAATTACAGTTTGATATGAAACAAATTATTACTAAGTTTGTAATGAGTTGCAGCCATAATCAAGTCTTCATTCAAGATACTGCACGATAATATGAATTTTTAGAAATCCCTTTCAGGTAATTTTATCAAAGCCATGAAATCTGTATATTCCTAATGGAAACAATCATTTTTAATCTTGAAAAGTTCATACAGGGATAAGTTTGAAGTTAAGACGAAGGAGGGGATCATAGAGCACTACAGCAACCATCTCCAAACGTTTGCGAGTTAGGGCAATTATATTGAAATTGCTCAAAATCGCGAAAAAATATGTTGCACATTCTCACACTAAATAAGTACAAATTCTGAAAAACTGTTTAAAACATTTAAGTTGACACCAAATTCATGAAAATACATAGATTTACATCCGAGTAATAAGCTATAAAACGTTGGCAAAATTCAAAATCGAAATGTTTCCACATTTTTTAATTCTGAATACCGAAAAAACAATACAAGCTACAATTTGTCAAATTTACCAAAAACGTCGATACCATCTGATTTTCAATGAGTCCACCATATAATTTATTTCAGGATAATTCCTTTGTTGGCAACATATGCTTGAAATCGTTTATCAAAAAAGAAAATTTAATATGGGCCATTGCCAATCTTCATTTTAATTTCTTCTTTATCTTCTTCCTGCTGTTTAAGTTAGGAAAAAGAAAGAGGCTTTAAGTGAAATAAGAATTAAAAAAAGAAACAATATTATTGAGAATAGTAAAAAAGTACTATGATTTTTCCCCAAA
The DNA here is from genome assembly GCA_026289955.1 of Argiope argentata. Classification (NCBI taxonomy): domain Eukaryota; kingdom Metazoa; phylum Arthropoda; class Arachnida; order Araneae; family Araneidae; genus Argiope; species Argiope argentata. The sequence goes on from JAOUZG010003472.1 coordinate 3,228,304, forward strand.
AAATATGCAAAAATACTAAAAAAAGATTAGGAACTTAAAACTATGAAATTAAAAGCTGCCTCTGAAAAGACTTGATCTCTCCTGAACTAAAATATCTATATGGTGAATACAACGAAATCTTTCGGTATGGGCAAGTTTTTAGAAGATTTGACAAATTATAGCTTGTACGGTTTATTTGGAAATGAGAATTAATTAGCGGCATTGTAATTTTGAATTTCAACAACGTTTCAGCGCTTTTTACTCGCCTGTAAATACATATATTTTCATACAACTAGTGCCAACTTAAGGGATTTCAAACGTTCTTTCAGAATATGTGCTTACTTTAAATGAGAATACACCCAATTTCATTAATTTAAATTTTTTCCGCTTTTGAGCAAATTCAATATATTTGCCCCAACTTACAAACGGTTGGAAATGGGAGAAGGATTCTATATAGTTTTATGATCCCCATAGGATCTTCTATCACCCTCTTTCATTCCTCATAATTGGTTCAACTCAGAATGTATACTGTTTTTATATGCAATTAATTACTGCATGAAAATGAATCATGAGGCTTAATATTCTTCAATTACCTAAAATAGAAGTTGTAAAAGATTGGCCTTTATTTAAACTTTTGAGAATTTTTAACTAACAAATTGATGAAATTATATATATATATATATATATAGCACATGATTTGTAATATTTTTTACAGTAAAAAAACCAATTATTAGATATGCCATTGGATACATTAAAAAAAAAGCAAAAGTAGCAGCATAACCTATGAGGGTCTATTTCCAAAACTAGCATAGTAATGAACAAATCTTTTAAAATTTAATCTAAGTAACAAAAGCTCTCACCACATTTTATGAAAATTAACAAAAAAAAAAAAACCACAAGAAATTTTTTAAGAAACATTAATCTGAGCAAACGACTACATTTTTAAAACTGTTTATTTACATACGGGAGAGAAAGAACAACATTTACCAAAGTGTAAACAGTAATCTACAAAAATTAATTTTTACAAACAATGTAATCGAAATACTGATATATATTCTAAATTTTATAATAGAATTTTGGCTATTATACCACCATTAAATTAGGGTCTTAACATCCCAAAGAATATAATTTAACACATTATTGAGAGAAACTTTCATTTCTTCAAAGAGATTATATTGAATTGACAACATAAATGAATCATGAAAGAAAACAAGCTTCCAATTTTTCAATTACAGTGAATTTTTTTTATTACAAAAATTATTTCCGTAGACTTAGTAATTTTTACAGTATTCAGAACAGCAATCAAAACTCTAATTCTCGTAACTTATAAGCAAATGAAAAACAAGCGCCTCTTAAAAAAGGGGGGAGGAGCAACAGCATTGATGACTATTTGTATCCTATCAATCTTCATTTTATTAAAGAGGTATTTCGACAGAAATATGTAACAGAAACAAAATGATCTTGTTATATACAGTAATATACAATGGGAATATTATATTGATCACTATAATGAAGATTCTTAAGTATGGGATATTACCCTTATCTGCTATAACACATTTCTATGAAGCTAAAAATGCTAAAACTCATAATGCATATCTTCTAATCAGATGGGCTTTGTTTTCTACCTCTTAAAATTGTATATTTATTTTTAAAAAGGCAAATAAAAGAATTGAATAACTGGAAGATTCCTCTATAATGCTTGGCAATTCACATTGAACCAAATTGACATTTATAGTGAGCTCCCTAAGAAAAATTAATACTTTTCTAATACCCAATATTTTATAAAATTAAGATGTTGCTCGTTGGCATTTCTATGCAAGATAAGGATACCTGCTTTGATATTACAAAATGATATTGTAATATTTAGCACAATAGGATAGCATTATTCTTATCCAATAAGAAATTTTAACTAGATCATAAATGTTATATAAATGTGATAAATTATTTTTTAAATCATACATTTGTAATCACAACTCATTCATACAGCAAGTCTTAAATCTTGTATGTTATTAAACATTCATCTTGTACTAAAAATTAGAATTGTGATTATTCTTATGCTTTGTTAGGTCATTAATCGATTCCATGTATTCTTAAAAAATACTATTGCAATCAGTAATCTTTGACATCTTACCTTCAAACACAGAAAATGCTATAATTTATAAAATATACAATACATTAGCTTACAGTGATTTAAAATTAAATTTCTTCATCTTTATAATTCATAAATGTGAATGTGCAAATTGTGATTATTGATATAATCAGGCCAAAATTCCAGAAATAAACTGAGTTGTGAAAATTCAGAATTTAGAAATGCAGAAATTTAACATCCAATGATTTCCTGTCAAGAGTTCTGATATGGGTTTCCCTAATAGTTACATAACCATAATTAACCTTAAGAAATATTCTTTTGCAGCTTTATAAAATTATGTACAGAAAATTTCAAAAACAGCTCAAAGGGATTCTTAGTCAACTCCAAAAACCAATAGCATAAATATACTTATGATACGAAGAAAAAAAAGTTTTACATTTCAAATAATGCTTAAAATGAACTGCTTTGCCTTGATACATCTAAGATTCAATCGCTATGATGTTAATATAATTTTCTTCCCTTATAAAATACTTTTATTTCGTGTCTAAATCGAAATGATAATTGAAGAAAAACAACAATAGCAGCAAAATTTAGTGTGCAAATTTAAAATCAGTTTCCAACATCCTAAAAATAAGTACATACATAAAAAAGAAAGTGAACATAAAATGGTGGGGACTTATAAAATAATGAAAATTGTTAAATACCTGGTACTGATTCAGCAATTGAACATGATTTGGCTGGATGATCAAAGAAACCTAATAAATAAATAAATAAAACCTAAAAGGTTTCTGAAATAAACATGTTAAAATACACAAATGTGTGGGAAAATAATTTCTAAAATCATAAATAAATTTTTAAATAGTTAGTAGTAGTTAATATTGGAACATTACAACCACAAGCAATAATATTCAATTTAACACAGAAATTTTCTCTTTTAATATATCCTCAGTATATGACTTCAGTAGATTTTTTTGAGACTCAGTAGATTTTATCAGTTTAAATCTGTCATCAATATCTTAAGCAACATCATTGTATTAGATACAAAAAAAAATTAAATGAATTTATTGGCTGCAATTTAAAATATAAATACTCATTTCAATTTTTGGAATCATAAAGAATGGGAAAATTATTTCTACACATTTAAAAAATACAAGAGAAGATTAAAATTTTAATTTAAATATTATCAATCAATGTTTTATTCAAGTTTTGAAATAAAAAAATAATGCACCTATTTCAAAATCTTGAATTACTTTTATAGAAATCATGTGTGATTATAATACATAGATTAGGCAGTGGAAGAAAATGTTTGAGTACTATAATGAGAAATATATCATTTCTTTACATCTCCTCATTTAAGAAATAAGATACAATATGCTATAAAGCAGAATAAGTTAATGATTTGCAATGCTGTAAGTTTTAGCAAAAGATGATACCACAAT
>JAOUZG010003472.1:3231910-3262512 GCA_026289955.1 Argiope argentata
TTAAAACAATTATATATATATATATATATATATATATATATATATATATATATATATATATATATATATATATATATATAAAATACTCAATGTATCAATATATACATTATACTCAATCAAGAATAAATTTGTTTTTCAAGTATTCTTCTCTCATAACAAATTTCTAAAGCCTTTTTACGATAATCGCAATTTTCTACGTTTTTGAAATGCGGAACACCTGGGTGTGTAAAAAATATTCCAAGAAAAACTGAGGCTACAAACAGAGTAAAAAATTTTCATGTGAATACTGTTTACAATATTTTTTTTAAATACAGGTAAAACAGTCATAATTTCAGTAAAAAAGCAATGTAAGAATTTTTTATTTTATTCATTTATTTATGTATTTATTTATTTATTTTTCTTCTGGTCATATATTTAAGAACTTAAGTAAATGATGTTTTTTAGTAGTATCTTTCTTGGAAGATAAAATTTTAGCCAAGAAAACCTGTTTTAGAATTGTTTGGATCTTAATAATACAATATAATTTTCAAAAGTTAAATAATATTTTCACAATGATTTCCAAAATATTTGGAACTCATTATTAATCGATGCTCAAACTTGTATAAAATTCAATTATGAATATTTTAGATGTAATCCACTGACACTTTTTTTTAAAGTTAACTCCTTCTTCTTCAATAAATTTGTTATAAATTAAATTAAATTTAAAAAATTCACATTAAACAGAAATTCAAGAATTATGTCCTTTAAAAACCGTTACTTAATAGCTATAATAGCAATTTTTATAATCTGCCTTTAAAAGATACGCATAAAGTTTGCAATCAATATGGGGAAGAAAGCATTAACCAGCAAATATCATATTCAAAATTATTTGATTAATTTAAAATGCTATTTCAAAAAATATATTTTTTAAATCAAATTCAGCCGTATCGTTTTCGAAAAAAGAAATGTTATAAGATTAAATACTGCCAAAGTATATAAGCACACATAAAAAAATATACTTTAAAAAATCAAAATTCAAGTTTTAGTGGATTGTAAATTGACAAAACATTAACATATGTGGTATAAAAATCGTTCTTATTACTTATTGTCAAATGGCAACATAAATAAATAACCAATAAACAAACCATCGTATAAATTTCAGACTAATTCATGAAATGTTTCACAGCTGCAATGAAGTGAACTTTTCACTTAGGTAATAAATGGCGGTGCAAAATATTACTAGAAATGTTCTAGAGAATATTCACCATGTCACCGAAAAGTTCATTCAGTCAGAGGCAATATAAGAAATAGGGAAATATGCTTCAAACAGAAAGCTAAATAAATTTTACAAAAATGGAGTTCATATAAATGAAAATGAAACGAATTCATAAAAACATTCAAATGCACGCTTTTGCCAATTATGAATTTCACAGTCAGGTTTTGGCTTCCTCTTCTATTACCTTATATATGTAGTTTTCAATTTTCAATAAATTGATTTAACAGAATTCATGTTTTTTCAGTTGTATCAAATAACAAAGTGAATTTTTTAACCCTTTGCACACCGAAAAATAATAAGATGCAAAATCATTCACCTAATACAAAGTTTTGTTTATTGCTGAAAAATAAATTTAAATGAAACTTTTAAGTCGAATTTCTTTGAAAAATTAGTCTACATCTCTTAACCATTATGTAGGCGTTTTTAAGGATTGAATTTGAAAAATAAATAAATAAAACGTCAAAATGATGCACAATCTTGAACGGTAAGTCAGAGGCACCATCGGAGTGCAAAGGGTTAATATACTTATATATGTATTATATACTAATCATTTAACAACTTAAAAAGTCAATAATCGGAGCGAACAAGCTGGTTGCCAAAGGCGGTTATTATTCACCGTTTGAGTGCGGAAGAATACTTGCTTTACGGCAAGTGAAGCGTAGCAGCACTTCACCACACTTAAACGGTCAAGAAATGTTTTATAATGTAATCTTATAACCGCAAACCTATTCATTTTGTTTCAAATTTCAAGGCAATGTTCGCAAAAGAAAATCTTGACTAAAGATTTTTTGATGAAACAAATAAAATAGCACAAAATTTAAAATATTTGCAATGCAATTCACGTTTTAGGTCGAAGCAAATGAAAAGCTTTTACTTTATGCTTTCTATTAGTAAGAATCGAATATTTGTAGCAAAATATGAATAGTTAAAATAATAACATTATAAAAATCAAGAAAAAAACTTAAATGATAAAAAGTATTTTTTGCTTCAGTATAAAAAAATTGGTCAACCTGTATGCAAATTTTCTTTTCATAATCATTTGATCGATATCACGTTTTGAGATTCAGAAAGTTCGTTTCCCTATGTATCAGTATCACACTTCAATAATGATCAACAAGTCACTGAAAATAATACTTTTAAAACTCGATTATCTGTTACCGATGCTGATTATTAATACACGTAAAGAATTTCAACAAAATCACCCTTATGTAAATTTCATTCTTTGGTAGAATTTTAAAAGGAATATATCTTTCTAAACAACATTCAAAAAAATTATATTTTAGACATTGTAAAAATTTAAGAAATTTTTAAAAAGCAAAGTATGGAGTTAATTTACATTAACTAATTTAGAAAAGAATAAATGCGACTTTCACAAAACTACAAACTATAACTATCAAAATATTTATATTATTTTTTTGTCAATTTTTAATTAACAAAGCAATGTCTACTCAGTCTTTCGTGTAAACATTTCAAGTGCCGCTAAATAAAGTGCTAACATCTAAAATACATATAGAAAAGTTCACCACCATAAGTGTATACAAGCAAGAGTGGAATAAAAAAATCATGAGTCAGTCACTTGCAGCGTGATTCACAATATGATTACATAAGAGTGGAAAACGTTTAAGAAATATTTACCTAAATTTTGTGCTACTGATAATACGGCGCCAACATCATGAAAGCCACATTCTAAAATGTATGTAGTTTTTGAAGATATAGTCCATCCAACTAATGTATAAATACCTACATAAATACAAATTAATAATTCACTTTATTGAAAAAAATAAGCATTTAAAATACATAAGCATTTTTTAAAATTCTATATTTCAGACTTTTTGCTTAGTTTGAATGTTAAGGAAAAAAATCAATATTGAAGCATAACTAAAATAGTTTTAAATAAAATAAAATAAATATTACTAAATAACAAGGATACTAACAATAAAATATAAACACACATTTACTATATTTCAAAAATCAAACAAACCGTATAGAGAAAATTAAAATTACAAAAAAATTATTTTTATTAATTTGGTCGTTTTCACACGCACACACAACAGGAATGCAATAACACAAAAAGATAAACTAAAACAATGATTTGAAGATATACGATATTCAAGAATGATATTCCATTGGCTTAAAAACAGATATTTATAGTTATTAATAAAAAAATATACTAAAATAAAACGTATACTAAGAAATCTTACAAAACAAATTCGAATTAAATCAAATCAAGATAAAGCAAAGAATACATTTTTCATGAATTAAAAAAAAATACATATTTGAATATTTTAGAAAAGGGACTATGTTGATTACTATATGGTAGGAAGCTAAAACTTTTACTTATGAGTGGATTAAGAGAAAGAATTAATTCTTTCTAAGATAAAATAAAGGATAAGACCATTTCATAGCTGATTCATAGAGAGAACAGTAAATAATGCATAATCAAACTAGAGAAACAAAGTTAAAGAAACATCACTCATAAGAAATCCAAAAAAGGATATTAAATTCTGAAGTAAAATTATCAATAAACAATAGAAATTCGCTAAATATTTCATATAAAATTCTAAAAACCTAAAAAAACAAGTAGGGGAAAAATCTCTATATCAACTCAAACAAATGACAACTGTAAGAATAAATATAAAATTGATAAATTCTTCAATTTTTTGTTCTCGTGTCAAGGAATCAGCAGCAAAATAATAATAATTAAGACACCCAATACACTTCAAAAAATATATCAAAAAACACTAAAACCTTAAACTATCCAATACCTTAAAAATTTAAAACACCCCAAAAAATGTAAAACAATTTCAGCATCAGACGCCTCTCCACCCCCGCCACAGTTTTTAACAACTGCGGCCACGGTAATTAAGAGCTTTACATTATTTTGAGCATTCGGTTCATAAGTAGTACCATTCTGAGCTATAACATATTTGCGGCGAAAGACGGGCATTTCACGATATTTTTGGAGTGAGCTGGTTTTTAGGATAGTTTATATAGTAAATATATGATTTTGTTTCGTCTGGATGAAATTTCATGCCCTTATAGTGATTTGTTCTTAATCTACCTATTGTGGATGTTATGTTTCCGAGGCAATCGAAATGTGTGATAAGTAGCTTCTTAAGTTCTGTATTAAGTTTAAACCCGACCACTGTGTTTGCCTGTGAAAACATGATGGGATTTAATTTAAATTAATTAAAAATAAAATAAATATAGACTACTGAAACACTTTTCAGTTTTCATAGAAAATTTATTCATTAAATGGAAATTTAAACTACATATCATTCAGCCTGTATACCATTTAATACAAGCACACATTCATCCTAAAGCATTATTGTGAGCTTAACAGACTATAGCTTGATAGTAATATCCAAAATTTTGATAACCGAATTAAAAGTTCTGAAATATGAACCACTTCCAAAACAGAGGAATATTATAAAGCTTCTACAGATTTCCATTTTTCAGTTTATAATAATCGTAAAAATTACTAGCAAAATATTTTTTTTCTCAATAGAAAGTGTAACATTTAATACTATTGAACTGTCCAGAAGGTCCGCACCAATACCTGGAGTAAGAATTTGTGAGAAAAATTAAATTCATTTAATAATGCATGTGCCTTATTATCTGATAAAGAATTGTTATCCTTGAAAATTTTCGTTATCTCCTCAAAGAATGTACAAGGCATTTTGCTCAAAAAACTATGCATGGTGTAATTTGCAGTCGCAAAAAAACTGAAATGCTTCCCTTTCGAGAAAGAGATAGTAACCGAAAAGAGCCAAGTCAATATTGAACAGAGGGTAAAACATTTCAACCAAACTCCAACAACTTCCATCATATGGCACTATGCAGGTAAATTCTATGCATTTCTTATCAAATTATCCAGATAGCTATTTTGTTTAATCGGAATATTAAATTAGGCAACATTAACTCTTTGTAAAACATATCCTTCCAATCTTAGGAGCAACACAGTACAACTTCCATAAAACTGATACTGACCTTTGTATTTACTTAATTTGAAAAATTCGTGCTTTCAACAATGCTGTATCATGATCAACATTATCAACAAATGCTGTAAAGGATATCATCTGTTTTAAAACTGAACAACTTTTGTAAAGTTTCAGCAATAAATCGCAGATAGAAATAAGTCTTATTAATACTTTTATTTTCATCTGTGAAGTATCTTAATATCAAAACCACAAACTACTAAAGCCATGCCATGTTAAAATGTTTCTAAATTTTTGAATTCCATATTTCGTGTCTATATGTTATTTCATGATTTATAATGCTTTGATAATTTAAGATTAGTGCCTTACTTTACACTGTGCATATATTTAGCGTGACTTGATAACCATTTTTGTTTTCAGAGAATAAAAAACAAAATTTCATTTTCTGTATTTGGACTGACACAAAACAAGCACAATGAAACCGATGTTGATGAGAAATATTGACCAGTGAACGCAGCCATGCAAAAAAATATAAAGATTGTTAACAACAATTTTTAGCGTTCCAACAGTGATTAGCGATAACTACACGAAACATGACAAAAACTTTTAGAACGACCAGACGTAAGTTACATATATATGAACATTTGTCACTTAAGAAAAAAATAAATTCATACCATTTCTTGCAACTACAGGTTCAGAACCAGTGTTGATGTTTAAAAACGTCCCAGTACCCATGGTACAGTTTATATCATTCTTTCTACAACAGCCTGCTCCAAACAAAGATGCCTGCTGATCACCAACCTAAAATAAATGTTTTATTCATTTTCACATTAAATATATTTTATTAGTACAGGATTATCTAAAGAGTTTTCAAATTTTATGTATCCGTCAGCCAGACTATGACCTTTTATGCCGGAATTTGCGTCCACAGATGGGACCTGAGAGACTGATGATATTAGCACGTACTTTAAAAAAACACTAACCAAAACCCTCTCAAGTGAGACTACTGCAATAAAAGGTTTATCCCCACAGTAACATGGTATTGGCAGATATGTTTCCCGTTTATGGCACCATGAGTAGAAATACGAGAGTAGCAATCCGTATGACTCAAGAGTGTTTCCTAGATGTCTTTAAAAAATTTCACAGCCGATTTCAGATAAATGCTTGGGGGTACATTGATAAAACTATTGTCATCGCAGAATTAATAGAAACGAATCAATAAAATGCTCACCCCTATTTCATTTGCATTAACACTCCAATATAAAATTCCATTAATACAGGGGGAGGAGGGAAGAGCATGTATATATTTCCTATTATTGTCATCACATCAAACAATTTCGCACATACAATAAAGTGTAGCATCTAACTGCAATCCTGAACAGCCATCTATGATTGATATCATTATTAACAAAAATACATATTGGACATCTGTTTAGACTTTAGCAACTACATGAATAGTGTAAATAAATACACAAAATTTTGAGCATTTGTCTACAATCACACTCTGTATTGAGGAAAGGAAAAGTTTTTATTAAAACATTGTTTTTAAAGCATAAAATGTATTGATAAAAAACTTACCACAGAAGAAATAGGAAAAGCTGCTCCAAATATTTCAGGCAATACTTGACCATAATTATCGCTAAATTAATAACAAGAAAGTGACAGTAAAATTATTTTCTAACAAAATCTCACTTATAAGAATTGTAACAAGAATTTTTTTTAAAAAAAATTAAGATTATAGACAATTGACACCAAATATTTAACTAATAAAACATCTGCTTGCTCTTAAGAACAGTTAAATGCATTTCCTTTCAATTAACCTAAATAACAAATAATAATAACAATGAATAATAAAAACATAATTTCAAAGCCAAATTACACCTATGTCTCAGAAATATACAAACTAAGAAATGAACAAACACATAAAAGTCGTAAAAAAATTACCTTTCAATTTATTTCTTACTTTCAAAAAATTTTTAAAAACACATTTGAAAAGTTCTCTACTTTAACTTAAAATTCAATATTTGTACATTTTTGTTAAATAAAAAATATAGGATATAAAAGAAAAACAGCACTTTAGTGCTGCTTTCCTTAAATAAAATAGATTTTAAAATATTTTTCCGTATATAAAAATGCCATTAACTCCCGATTTATTTGAAATTTCACTAAAATTTTTTAATCAACTGCAATAAAATAAATAAAAATTTATAGAATATAATTTTGTGCAATTCAAATGACTGAAAATGATTTATTTCAATATAACTGAAAACCTGTAATTTAAATCTTAAATATCTTATCTCAATCTTAAATTTAAATTATAAAAATCGCTTGATAAAATCATTTATCATTTGATCATTTACAAGGGGTGTTCAAATGAAAAAGTACGAAACGGATCGGAACATACACAGGAGAGAGAAGATACTCTTAATAAAGAGCGCCAGCGAATTGACGTGTCAGGGCATGTGAAGAAAAGATGGCGTTCACATTGCAAAATTCGACGATTGAAATGCAGCGTGGCGTTATCCGATTTATGACGCAGAAGATGTTACACCGGCTGCTATTCAACGTTGGATGGTCACTGTATACGGGGAAGATTGTTTTAGACCAGTTAGTGAGAAAATGTAGTGGTTGTTTTAGAGGAGGCTGTAAGAGTTTGGTTGATGATCCTAGACCAGGCCAAGCAAACAAAGTCATCTCATTGACAAGGTGGACGATGTAGTGAGAAATGATCGGCGTGTCACATTGCGAATGTTGGCGGTGAAGGTGGGTGTCAGCGTTGAAACAATGTGGACAATTGTTCAAGACAAGTTGCTTTATCGCAAAGTGCGCGCGCATGGGTTTCGAAGCAGCTGACCGACCAGCACACAGAATTGCGCTTGGGGCTAGCACCTCAACATCTGTCTCAGTATCCTGAAGACACTACTTTCCTGGAGCGGATCGTCACAGGTGAAGAGAATTCGTGCCATCACTACAAGCCAGAAAAAAAGGAAGACAACATGCAGTGGAAGCATATGACGTCCCCTCTTCCTAAAAAGTTAAAAGCCGTGGCTTCAGCAGGAAAGGTTCTCACCGTCTTTTTCGACGTCCAAGGTACACTACTTGATGAATTTCACGAGCAAAGATGAACCAATAATTCCGATGTGCACTGTGAAACACTCCAAAGACTACACAGGTCCATCAAGCACAAAAGGCATGGGCTACTCACGGAAGACGTGTTTCTGCTCCATGATAACGCACAACCACATGTCTCCAAGATCATACACACACACATACCGAACCAGCCAAGCTCAAGTGAGAGCAGCTCGACCATTCACCCTAGAGCCCGGACATGTTGCACTGCGATTTTCATGTGTTTAGTCCCCTAAAAAAAGGGAAGCGGCCGACAAACACTAGGACGCTGTGAAGGACAGGGTCTCGTCACGGACACAGGAATTCTGGAAAAAAGGAATTCTTCGGCTGTTTAATAAATGGGATCGTTGTGCTCGGGCTTACGATGCATACTTTGAATAAAGTTTTCATTTATATTCTTTGTGTCGTATCGCGCCTTTTCATTTGAACATTCTTTTTATTAAAATCATGAGCTACAGTTCAATTAGTAAATAACTATAGTCTGAAACTAAAGAATGCATTTATTTTCATGCTTCTAGTTTCTACAATTCTAAGCAATATCTAACAAACTATCTCATAATTCTGACGACAGTTTGAAAGATTATCTTGAAAGCTAGCTCCAAACTCTTACCAAAGAATTGTGCTGTATTCTCAGTCTAGCATTTCTTCATAATTAATATTAAAATTTAAAGAAATTAAAATATGAATAAACAAATCTAAAAAATTAACTTCTGAGAAGTTGAAGTTGCAGCAGTGCAATGTTGCCAATACATTTGAAATAACCAACAAAATTAAATAATTAGATTTTCAGCATCAACCATTGGATCGATTTTTCCACTTTTGATTTTACATGAAAATCAAAAACCCTTAGATGTGTTATCAACTGGCACTCTCCCACCGCCATCCATTATTTTTAAGATAAATCTTAAAAGATATTTCACTGTATTTTCTCAACAGGAAAAAATTATGAAAGAGCTCCTAAACTTTAACTAGATCAATTTTACCAACTTTTTCATCCCTTCGCAGAGTAAAGCATTACGAGCATCCTTCACATAAAATTTTATTGAAATCATTTAAATGTTATATTGTCGATAATTTTATTTTCAAAACCCATATTTACATATGAGAAATATCGATTCCTAAATGACGTAATAGTTAACACAGCAATAAAAACAGACGATTGTTTGGCATTTCAAAACACTGCTGATATTTTAAGGACACTAGCTAAGTTGCATATTCAATAATGATTCATAAAAAGAGTAAAAATATGGCATCACAATATTCAATACAATACAACATTTGCTTACAATGCATTAAATGAGAAGCTGAAGCTAACTGGTAAAATCCATATTCTTAAAGTACAAACATGGGTAAGAAATAACTTCACAGTAAATTCAATATTATAAATGTTTACCAAGTATTTTTAACTTCAGGCAGAATATTTCTTGGAATACTGCAAGCATTTAGTACCAATTTAGACCATTCCATCTGTAAAATATAAAAACATATTTTTAACCAAGAAAGCCTTTGTAAATACTTGACTAACATGAAAAGAATTTTAAAAAATTATAAGCGAAATGAGCACCATTTTCTTTTATTTAATTTATATATTATATTGTAAACATAATTTTGCAAATGCATGACAACATTTGTAAACATAATTTTGCAAATGCATTAAAATGTAATTTATTTCTTCACAGGAGGCATATTTTGTACATGGTGATCTTTCATAAGGAGACGCATTAGTTTACACCATGGAACAAGAACAAAAATGAGAAATTTTTCCCTTCCGTGATTTTACAAAGAGATTCTTAGTAAAATCACGAGATTTGACAAGAGGCAATTTAAAAATGGAAATATATTTGGAATGGGAATCGACATATTGTTTGCGTTACCAGTTAACCTTTACAGGCACAGAACATGAAACTATCGAATTTTAGGTGGAAATTTATGAAATTATATCAAATATGCAATAAGGAAATAAAAATAACAATTTATTAATATTTTCATACATTGGCATACAAGTTAGGAGGTGGCTATATTTCAAGCCCCTGTAGCAAATCTTAAGAGACATACACGGCTGAGAACAAATAAAAGGCTATGTACACTTAGAGGAAGATCACTATGCCTCAAAGGGTTAAGAAAGATCCTAGTGTATTTCTATCATCATTTCCCATTTTGAATTATCACTTTTATCAGAGAAACATACATTAGCAAATGTAGCTGAAAATCGAAACATCAAAACAAACCTTAATAATGTCGAAAAATCCTGTAACACAAGCATTAGAAGAATCTGTGGCATGGACTTTTCCACCAGTTAATTTCCAAACTAACCAAGAGTCAATAGTACCAAATAAAGCCTCATTTTGAAAAATTCTATCTCGTACCTGAAATAAATAAAATCAAGGAATACATAAATGTTACTATATTATCACATAAAATAAAAATGGAACACATAAGACTGTTGGTCTTTTATAACATACTAGCCGTCTTTGGCGACCAGTTGGTTCGCCAGTATTAATGCTCGCTAAAATTTTCTTATAATATTTTATGTAGCTGTGTCTCATAACAGGTTTTTCACCAAACTATTTTTAAACCAAACAAATTTTGATAATCATATAATTCATTTATAGTATTATTTTCTTCAGATGTTCTGTTCATTGTATTACTCATCTTTCTCTTTCTATCCGAGGAATGATTGTCCCGGAATTGATATTTCCCTTACATGGTGGAGGGAAAGGTCTAAAATTCTACGTTTTTATAGAATAATGAGATTCAAATTTTCATAAATGTAAACACACTAAACAAATAAAGACACAGTTGGTTTTCAAGAGATGCGAAAGTTTAAAAACAGCTTGTGGAAAATGCCGCTCACAGAGGAAATAACGGTGACACCCACCCACCCTTCTTTTCATTCTTTTTTTTTTTCTTCCCTGCTCAGACTTTATTTTGAGCAGGCATGGATTAAATATTCAAACCGACTAATAATAAAAGTAAATATTTTCTTTCTTTTTTAAACATCTCGTTATCTATGAATGAAAACCAACTGACTTCGCGTATTTCTTTCTAAACAAATCACAATTTATTACTTCCTGCTATCTTACTCAGTTGGTGTGGAGGGGAGGAAATGAAGATTTTTGGCGAGAAATAAGAAAAGTGTCGTTTTAACTATTTTCCATGCAGTTTTTAATTTTTTCTCTCCTTAAGAACCATCCTCGTGTCTTAACGAAAATATTTAAAAAAAATTAGCCGAATCGGTCAAGCCGTTCTCCAGTTTTGCGCTTAGCAACGCATTTCGAGCTGCATTTTTATTAATATAGATTTGTCCATCAATGTATACTTTTAAAAGCTTAGTATTCATAATAAGTGTAATAAAATGTTTAGAATAGCTTTTCTTGATTATAAAGAAGTGTTAAATAAAGCAATATACTATAATTTTCATTAGTATGAAAGAGCAAAATATTTTTAATAGATGTATTTCAGGGGTCATAAAAAATTTGATGACAAAAAAAAATTCACAATAGTATCAAAATACAGATTTAAATATATACAATAAAAGGAAGAGTGCACGAAGTATAGAAACTGTGGCATCTACAGAAAAAAAAATTCAATCTTTAAAAAAGTATCCTTAGGAAACTTAATCAAAAAAAATTATTAGAAAACTTACAATTATTCAAAAATATCTCACAATTGGAATGATGTTCTTTTGTCTATATAAGCAATTATATGCGAGCAGAAATTTCCATTCACTCTGTATTTTTCAAATAAAAAAATAGCAATAATTCAAATAAATTTCTAACTCTCCAGATTAAAATACCTATATTAAATACCAATTTTTAAAATACCTAAATATTATATATTTCATTCAAAAAAAGTGACTGATAAATTTTTAATAATAATCGAATTTTTCTAGCTGAATTCGTTATGTATTCACAGTTGACAGCATCAATATCTTTCTACAATAACTACAGAATAATCATGCCCTTCAAACAATGCCCTTTTTCAAATTTTAAATGCATTTTATTACATTATTAATTTAGTGTATATTTTGGAAGTTTATGAATAGAGCATTAAGGTCTTTGAATATAATAATTCAGCAACAGCTAAGTAGTTATTATTAAGAAATGAAGCATTCAGGAATATTAAAAATAATTCTTCCTCTCTCCACGCTTTCATACGGAATTGTTACAAAACAGCACAAAAATTCACAAGATGGAAATTATTTCGAATAAACACACAAACATTATATATATATATAATCCGTCTTAGGATAATATGTCCAGTATTATTCTCAAATCTTTATGTTAAGAGGTAGGTATTTTTAAAACAAAACAAAAAACTCTAACAACATTTATTTTTAATCTTTACTAGATTTCATTGCAAATAATTCTTAATCAGACAAATTTAATTAATCATATTAACATCAAAGCAAATTATCGAAAGACCTAATTTTATTCAGATTCTTTTATAAGAATATAAGGAATGAATAAAGAAAGGAATAAAATTTTATTTTGTGAGGAAAATTTTCAGCAATCTTCTAATAACTTACAAAGAGTAACCATATTTTGTGTTTGGAAGCATGATTTTAAACACTTGATGAAGCATTAAGCATGATTTAAACATGAAAAAAACATAAAAAACTAAATTATATCTATATTAATAAAAATGGAACTCGAAATGCGTTGCTAAGCGCAAAAGTAGAGAACGGCTCGACCGATTCGGCTAATTTTTATTTTAATATTTTCATTAAGACACGAGGATGGTTCTTATGGAGAGAAAAAATGAAAAAACTGCCAGGAAAATAGTTAAAACGACACTTTTCTTACTTTCCCGCCAAAAGTCTTCATTTCCTCCGACCACACCGAGTGAGATAGCAGGAAGTAATAAATTATGATTTGTTTAGAAAGAAATGCGCGAAGTCAGTTGGTTTTCATTTATAGGTAACGAGATGTTTAAAAAAGAAAGAAAATAGTTGCTTTTATTATTAGTCTGTATGGATATTTAATCTATGTCTGCTCAAAATAAAGTCATAATAAAGTAATAAATAAAAAAAAAGAATAACAGAGGGCAAAAAGGGTTTGTAGAAAGAAAAATAGTCAAGAAAAAAAGAATAGAAAAATAAAGAAAAGAAGTGTGTGTGTGTGTCACCATTGTTTCCTCTGTGCGCGGCAATTTCCAAGCTGTTTTTAAATTTTCGCATCTCTTGAAAACCAATCGTGTCTTTGTTTAGTGTGTTTACATTTACGAAAATTTGAATCCCATTATTCTATAAAAACGTAGAAATTTAGACCTTTCCCTCCACCATTTAAGTAAAATATCAATTCCGGGACAATCATTGCTCGGATAGAAAGAGAAAGGTGAGTAGTACAATGAACAGAACATCTGAAGAAAATAATACTAAATAATACTATAAATGAATTATATGATTATCAAAATTTGTTTGGTTTAAAAATATATTGGTGAAAAACCTGTTATAAGAGACAGCTACTTAAAATATATGAAAATTTTAGCGAGTATTAATACTGGCGAACCGACTGGTCGCCAAAGGCGGCTAGTATGTTATATTTTTTCTTCTTTCTAGAATTTTAATTCGCGAGTTTTTTCTATTATTGTCCTTTTTCCTAATTGTAATTTGTTTTTATATGCTTTAAATATGATGCCTCTTTTACTTTGAAATTTGGAATTTTTCGGGTCACAGAAGAGTTAATTTTTTAGACAATAGTCTAACTCTTTACATAAAAAAATTCCACTTTTTATTGGAATCCTTGCCTAATGGTGACCCTTGAGAAAGTCATCAGTCCGGATTTCTCCTTTTTCACCTTCATATTTTTATCTCATGTTTCTTCTGTTTTTTTTAATTCATATTTTATATATATATATATATATATATATATATATATATATATTTATATATATATATATATATATATATATAACCCGTCTTGCCTTGGGTTGTTGGTTTGAAATAGAAAGCTTTAAGCCTTCTTCAAAGTCGGTATTATGCACCGTTTATTTTGAAGAATACATTCAATGTGTTTCCATTTACTAACTGTAGGAAATTGGAACCCAAATCTATTCCAGTAATATTTTTGAAAATTCCTTGGAAAAAAAAGAAATCGGCAGCGATTTGCCGTTAAAAAACAAATGGGGACAGTAAGATGTTTCTAATTTTCTTTATTGACATTTGATGAAATTTTCTGATAATTTTGAATATGCATAGAGGGTTTTAAAATGTTTACATGAATATTACATTACATTTTTCATGCAAAATCTTATCTATATTTAATTGGATGTAAGTAAACAAACTTCTGTTGTAAAAAATATAACTCCTAACTTAAAATTAAAAACCACTGTAATGCTAATTTGTGTGGAAGTGAATCAATTTCTTGAAGATTTATTTAATATATGACTTTTCAAACTACTGAAAATCCAATTTTCTTATTGACTGTTAACAGCATTTATAATTAATGTATTGCATTAAAAAATGCTCTTAATTTGATAAATTGAATGCTTCATATATATATACAGATGGCTATATTTCCTATAAGATTTAAAAAATTTAGTTCAGTATATAAATGCCAGAAAATTGATTACTAAGCAAAACTATATGTATTTTGATTTTATCGGAATGTACTCTGTTTCTTCGCGGACTATTACTTTTTCAGAAATAATCAACAAGATCAACAATTTACAAAATGAGCTGCAAGAATTTTGGAATGAATATTTCTTTCCCACATAATCCTAAATGCTATTGTTAATGATATTAAAATGAGGGTATTGACATGTTTCACAAAAGAAAGTTTTCTTTTTTCTCTATATATGTTCTTTCTTTAATTCTGAAGTGGATCTTCAAAAATTAAATTTGTTGAAGCATCCATTTGATTTATATGTTCTGTTCTTTGTTAAATAAAGGATTGGAATACCAAATGAATTTTTATCTATTTTGTTTGAAATTTCAGATTCTACAGTTTCAAGGTATTTTAATTTTGCAACAGAAATTTTGTACAAAAAGCTAAAATTGTTACCTATATTTCCTTTTTTATTATCTGAAAAGTTTGAAGCGACATTGGAAAATATTGATGAAATTTTTATGTAAATTTAAAATACATCTCAGAAATATTATGCTTTAAAAGCAAATAGCTCAATGCTAAGTTTTCATTGGTGATGAAAAAAAAAATGTTGTTTAGTATCTAGGATGTTTCTGTTGAACAAAATTGATTTCCTCATTTACTTTTGACATTCTTGTCATGCTGTATTTATATTCTTTGTAAGTGTGTAGAAAAATAAATGTTGGTAACAGTTTTTTATATATATATAATAGTTGAGTACATGGAAACATCCATTTTATCATATTTTTTCAAATAATTATCATATGCATTTTATCTATATTTTTTGTAATGTGTAGTTAAAAATTATAAGGTGTAAATTTACTTGTTTGTCCTTTAATGATTTCTACAAATTAAAATGAGATAACTGATTCATAAGTTGCATAGATTTTTTTAATGCTAACTACCTTTTATATTTCATAGTTGGAAGTTGTAAACAAAATTTATTCAATATATAAAAATTTGAGTTTCATGTTATTTCCTCTGAACAAACTGAAAACATCAAAGTGAAAATATTAATAAAAATAATTACTTAAGAAAAGATGAAATAATTTTATTTGTAAGCTTCAAAATCTTATCTAAGAGTAATAATTATTTTAAAACACTATATTCATAAAATTCAACATTCAATAACATTTAAATAATATGTAAAAAAGAAATTATGTAATTTAAAAAAAAAAAAAACTGCCATAGTCATTTGTCAAAATATATCTTTTAGACAGGAAAAAAGAATAGGGGAAAGGAAAGAATAAAACGGTACCTAACTAATTAAAAAGCAATATTAATTAATTATGCAAAAATAATAATTACATTGAAAATACTAATTAAAATTTTACTATAAGAAATAAAATTACACTACGAAAGTTTGGTGAAAATAATTCTAAATATTAATTTCTATTTTTAAAAAATCGAGTTTTTAATAAGTATTCTAGCGTAACATTCAACTGCAATGCTTTCATCAACGTTATCGGCAGGCATCCCGGCATGCGCAGAACGGTTGAAAATTGAACAGAAACTGTTTGTCTGGTGCCTGTCACGTGACCGTAAATTGACTCCATTGTAAGAGAAAAAACAAAGCGTAAAAAATGTAAGCAAGTGGCGGAATATAAACAATCAGATGAACAACAAATAAAAGGAAAATACTCTTCTAATGGATTGCAACAATGATTCGATGCTGATTTAAACTTATACTGATTCGATATTTTAAAGCGGCTTGCGATACAGGTCGAAGTATGCGAAAGTTTTGAGTTAGCTTTCAGTTACCTTTTTTTCCCATGTGATATAAATAAATTTAACTTCGTTCAACTAACAAACCAGAGGAGAAAAGTGATTCACTCGTCATTTCTCTTCCTATACTAAATTTTTATTTATTAGTATGTAAAAATGTTCTAAATTCCCAACTATTCAGTCTCAAGTGACAGAAGGGCAGACTAGATAAAAATAAAATAGTTATATATGCCGCAATTATTTATGCAATCACTTTCCATCTCAATACTATTAAAAATATCCTTTTTAAATCATTGTCAGCATTTATTTTACTTTTTCACCTTTAAATACAAACCGGTAATTTATGTTATATATCATTTCTGGAGAAGAAAATTCAAGAATAACAGATTGCACTTACTTTAGATAAATTTATACGGTATGACTAAATCGCAAAATATATAAAATCATAAAATAAATTCCACTTTTAACATAAAATAAAAATAAATACATAATTCTTGAAAAAATATTCAAATATTTTAAAGTTTAGAGATAAAAAATTACATTAATATAATAAGGTAAGGTAAGTAATGCACACAAAATAACTAACTAGCATGATTAGAAACAGTGGTAAAACATACAGTACTTATTAATATACAGTATAACTGATGAAATGAAAAGCACATGGCAAAATAGGAAATATATATTCTTTGCGCATCTTAAATAGAGATATGCACTTGACATTCAGAAGGATTGTACCAGACTTTTTTTTTTGCAATGTCTTTGCAAAATAAATTATCACTCTTGTTAATACAAAGTAAAAATAATTAGACCAGGTAGTTGGAATTATATAATTTCAAGTCAATATCGCTTAGCGTGTTTTAAGTAGATTCTCATAAGAAGACTATCAATTGAAATGGTTCTCATGACAAGACTTTGGGAGGAAAATTCAGTTATTAACTGATCATAGTCCTTAGAGCCCAAAACCATCTTTTGTCCACAAGTTATATATGTGCTTATAACGCTTTGCCTATGTTACCTTGTAAACAGGATAACAGGCTTCAAATATGCCGTTAGAAATATAAAAATCTCAGAGGAGTTTGTAAATGGCCCATCTATCTCAAAGGGGGTGGAAATGATGGGGGTTGAAATTTTCATTTTGCTATAACTATCTTAATATTGAAGATAGAAGAATAAATTCATTTAGCGCCTTATTAAGATGAACGACTTTTGAATTTGAAGTTTTTCGTTAAAAGAAATATCTAAGAAGTGAAGGGCTGAAAAGTTATTTTCAAGCCTTACTTTTGAGTGTACAATATAAGTTGCCTGATAGCTATAAAGAAATCTACCTTTGCCTTCCAGCTTGGTGAGTCCTTTTAAGTCCCTTAGGTGTCTTTTTTTAAAAAAGAAAACTATGAGTCCCTATTAGAAAATTAAACTAATTACATCTGAGATAAAACAAAGTGAAGGGAAATAATATCATAAGAGTGAGACATTTTCCACAAATGAGCATATTTTGAAATCAAATATTATTTTATTCTTTATATTTCCTATTTGAACATATTTTTGGATACCTGATTGGGAAATGAATCAGTGTATAAAATCATAAAAAACGCATCACAGCACTTTTTTTGCTCTCATTAGTTTTTGCATTTTAATCTTTACTTTTATAATTCATTATTATAAATAGTACTGAAATGTGAAATAAATTTTCTCTCCAATTCTAAACCATGCGTCCTTCAAATAAAATCAAAATGAAATTACACTAATTAATTAACTAAAAATCAAACTGTGAAAATATGGAAATTGAGTATTACCATGATGAATACACATGTAAATAATTTCAACATATTCTAGCACATCAGAAAGAGAGTTAAAAATCAATTATAAAATTACAACCTTACAAACTCGAAATAAAAGAATTATATAAGAAAGTAAAAATAAAAATTACCTTTCTGTCATATTTAAGAATCCAGCGTAATCGTGTCAGAACCTGGAAATAAATAATCTATAAGAACACATGTGAATGAAAATTCATCTAATATAATCAAACAGTAATAACAGCTTTCTATTAAAAGTTATATTCTAACAATATGAAACTATAATTATTAAAAAGGCATTCATTAAAAAGATTTAAATTCAAACAACCCTAATTTTTTTCAATATTACTATAATTGTAAAAAAAATTAAGTAATTATAAAGCACCTTCTAACATATTGCTTAATGGTATTATGAAATATAAAAAAATAAATTTGGAAAAGAACAGACAGCAAAGACAACAAAAAAGTCATTATCCTGTTCTAAAAATATTATATCAATTTACGAGGTGTTCATTCTTATTATAGCTCAATAGCTTATCACTAAACCTTAGCGATAGAAATATATTCCAAAATTTGAAAAATGATTTAAATGTAGTACAGAATGATTTTTATACTGTTTGATTCAATAATGTGCTGCTTTTAAAATTGTGAGAGCAAATTTATACACAAAATGTGTAGTGAGAAACTGTTGCAAAAATTAAGTGTTTTTAAGCATCTTACTAAAAAAAAGCACCTTAGTACAGGTACACAAATGTAAATCTGCATCTTTTCTAAGATGTCTTTGTGTTATAATTATGTATAGATTTTTATTGAAATTTTTTTTTAAATAATTTTAAATGTATATTTTTTACACTTTAATATTTATTTCTGTATTTATACAATATTTGCACCATGTCTTCTATTGTAAAATAAATTCTGTCTTTTTGGATTTTGAAAAAAAACAGAAAAAAAACTATCAATACCAAAAAATTTAGACAACTTTTAGATTAATAATAAAAATAAAATAGTAAATAAAAAGATTAATAATAACTTGAGATCTTTTTTTTTTCTTTTCAGTATTTTTTGAAATTAACAAACCATCTGTATATTTACACTGAAAGTTCTAAAAATATCACCATTGATAAAAAAGCATAGCATGACCAAATAGTTTATATATATATATATATATATATATATATATATATATATATATATATAAACTTTTTTTTAGTATCCGTTCTTAATGTGCCTCTAATACCGAAAAATGGCTTTCTAAATCTCATGCTCCTAACTTCAATGGCTTACGTTGCACCTAACCTTTATATTTTAAAAGAGATTTCATTGGGAGAAAAATTCCGTAAAAATTATAAAAAGGAAAAATCGTGATAAAAATTTTAATATCTAAAACCAAATTTTATTTTAATTATTATTATTTCATTGATATTTTTAAATACTAAAGCTAGTAGTTCTCCCCCCCCCCCTCATTGGCTGAAAAACTAAAATTTGGTTAGGTAGGTCCAGCAAATAATAGTTTCCAAATGGATGGGGTCATTTAAATAGTATATCGTGAAAGAAATAACGATTATTGAAAACTTATGGTTAAGTTAAAATTTCACCATATCAGATTTTAGCGACCGATTTACATAACTGCACCCGCAATTAATTACATTTCAGTACATTAATTGAATCGAATAAGTCATTCAAGGGGTTGCTCCAAAACATACATATTAAAGAGAATGATGATCTGTTGTATAACATACTTAAAAAACTTCACTGCAAGTGAAATTACAGCAGCTTCTACCAAATCCGATGTATCTCTTTGGCACACCAAATTCAACCTGCTATTTTTTTGTTTTTTGTTTTTCTTTGATCGAACCAATTTACGTATTCTTTTTTAATGATACATAAATGGTAAACATATACTTACTAGACATAAATAAATCCTTCAACATCTCAAGTGTAAAAATAAATAATCAAACCATTGTTTGTTATTATTATTATTTAGCCGCAACAAGTATGACACATTGCATGTTTTGTACTGGCCTTTCCTGATAACCATTCCAGTATTTCAATACACAGCAATGCACATTGAAGAAAGAAGGAGCGAAATAAAAGTCTCATGGGCGTTTTCTTTCTATATGTTGGAATCCCTGTATTTATTTTACCTTGGATTCCTTACCCGAATTCTTCCCTTTTCTTGCTTTTCTTTCTTGATATATCCGATAAAAAACCTTTACGACTATGCTTTCAAATTAACCTATTCAACGTGTGGGAAAACAAAATGAATAAAATGCTATCTTTGCACTTCTTAGGAAAATTAAGCACTTTTTAAGGATTTTTTTTCAAAATTAAACATTTTTAAGGTATTTAAAAGGGTTTTCTAACTTAAGCATGAATATCTCAAATTTATATATAAATACATCATACCATGGCAGGAGTAAATTTCAGGCTGCTAAGAAGCTGAAATAACTTCTTTCGAGTAAAGAAATAAAGAATGGCAGATCCAAATCTCATAAGCTAGAAATAATATGAAAACATCAGTATCAGTTATCTAATCAATGTAAGAATACACTGTTTTAATAATAGTATTAGAAGACCAATTCATTAGAATGATTAAAAAAAATTATATTCAGAGCAATTTAATTATATTTAGAATTTGCAATTCCACTAATAACTTTTTTTTAAAAGAAATTTCAAACTATTGAATCTTACTTTCACTAAATAAGATGAATTCCATTGTTCACACAATTTCTCGCTCCTCTTATCTTTCCATGTTATGAAATTATGAAATGCTTCATGAGTCTCCCTATGAAAAAAATAAATATGCAAATAATTAGTTTTTGCTATGTTGAATAAATAACTTTAAAATATGAAAAATATTTTACCTATTCCAAGTCAGAAAAGTTCCTCTTTGAGTAGAAATGCCCATACATGTAACTTCTGCAGCATGCAGATGGGAATCTAATTAATATAAGGCATTCTTTAAACATGTTATAGTTAAATGATAATACAAATTAAATACAATTATATAAATTTTGTACCAATCTTAATTTATATAAAAAAAAAGTAATATATATTCGAAACGCAACAGAAAACCAGTTCAATATTCTTTAATATTAAATTATAAAGAAATTCATATTTAACTAAATAATAAATTTATGCCAATTTCAAAATCCATTCATCAAACTAAGGATGCCAATTTTATTCCAAGAAAAGAGGAAAGCTACGGAACTGAAGACATTCCTTATCACATAGCATTATTGAAATAACTGAGAATTTATGAATAAAAGAACAATTTCTGATTTATGAAACTCTTCAACATATATGCATTTTTCATCAAAAATCGATAACACTTTTTAAAAAATGAAGCAAAACAGAAAATTAAGGCTTCTTAGTCATTTGGCAAAACAGTCTACTGTAACTTTACAGCAAAACCACACACAGCATCCGATACCTTACAGAAATAGTAAAACGTTTTATACCTTCTAAATGAATTAATTTTCGACACGACTCTTCTCCAGAGTAAATAACCTCAGTCGAGGTATCGCAAACATCATTTTTACTTTAGTGGTTATCGTTTTGTTGAGGCAACATGCACAATACGAGATTCACGATTTTGTAATAAAGGCATTCCGACATGCGTGGCTCGTCTTTCAGGCGGCAAGTGGTTAACCTCTTGTGCTATCAGTTAATTAGCAGAAATGTGTGCACATCCTATCCAAAGAAATTTCAAATAAGCCTTAAGTAGTACAGTAGCACAGAAAATTTAGTAGACGTACGTTGTACGTTATTTTCAGTATAGGAGAAAATTTCCATTGACGTGCATTGCACGTCAAAATAGCGCAAGAGGTTAACCACTGTTTAATCATGAGGAATATTTACAAAAAATGTTTGAAACAAAACAACTAAAATTAATACGCCAAAATTCAGAAAACAATATGCAAATTAATCGTATTATAAAGAGAAGCTTTGGATAATCTTATATTTAAATATTAATAAAATTGAAAAGAACTGAAAGTAATTAAATCAGAAAATAATATTTAGTAATATGTACTAAGATGACATTTAGAATATGAGCATTTCAAATTAAAATTCTACCAAAATGCAATTTATTCTGCATTTTATGTTGACGTAAAAAGTTGCGAAAACATAAAACATAGTAGAAACATAAACATAGTAGTTGCATATTTAATACATTATTAATCCTTTGCCAATGCCTGATACTTAATCCTTAGTACCAGGAAGACCGAGTTTAGCTCGGCAGTTAAACTGGTAATTTAATTTTTTTTTTTAAATCCTAAATCCACCTAGTTTAACTTGTCGTTCGACAAAATCTGCTATATTACAGTATTCATTTTAAGTTTCTCTATGATGGATTATATTTTTGAACTTACACTGTGTGTGTGTGCGTGTGTGTGACTACATAGATAACCTTGAATAGCAAATCCTTATCTAAATATAAAATTTTATCCACAACTTTAGGGCTGTTTCAGGGATAAACGAAATTTATTATATATATATGCAAGAATTGCTCATTTAATGATATTAGATTTATATTCAACATCTGTGAATAAGTAAGTGTTTTTGCAATGAAATAAATTTCTATTTGTATATATTGATATAATACATTACTTAATAGTAAACTGTAATTCATTTACGTTAATTTAATTTAATTTATAATAAAATAGTCAATAAATTTGTATGGAATC
The DNA here is from genome assembly GCA_026289955.1 of Argiope argentata. Taxonomy (NCBI): domain Eukaryota; kingdom Metazoa; phylum Arthropoda; class Arachnida; order Araneae; family Araneidae; genus Argiope; species Argiope argentata. The sequence goes on from JAOUZG010003472.1 coordinate 3,255,029, forward strand.
AGATACGACATTAGCTGGGGGATGGGGGGGTAACTACAGGACACGTCTCACTAAGCATTATCAACAGGGGGATAATTGACCCCCAATTGGTAACCGCTAACCCAAGTTGGCAAGAAATTAAGATTTTCATCTGCAAAAGTCTTCTGCTTCCGGAACGGTTGCGGAGAGCTGAGCATTAACGAATATAATTTGAAAACCATTTGATACTGTAAACAGTAAAATAACTGTAAGTCGGCAGAATGGCACCAGTTGGCAAAATGATTGACAGAGAATAAGATATCGCATTTTGGATAGCCGTCTAATAACTGAATGGTACGGATGCCGGCACTATTAAATCTGTACATTTTCAAGCATCTGATTCAACTGTTGTCCAAAACACTGTCGTTATAATTTGCACTGTATTTGGCAAAATAACCGGCATAGTGGCAAATAAATAAATTGTTGCACTTTTGCCAACTGTTTTTAGTGTTTCAGCTAAGATATCATCATTGATTAAAGAAAAATTAAGTTCTTACTTTCATCCACAATTTCAGGAGATATCAGTGGAATTATTAAAATAACTAAAGCTTTTACATTATACATAATTAGATGATAGGTTGTTTCCCCTGATTCAGAATTCACTGAATAGTTCGGAAAAGAATCATTTTATTCATCCAATTGTTACTTATTCTCATAGTCTGGTTAAATATTTCCATGATTCAGCTATAACAAATTTAGATGATTTATTAATTCAAACTGTGTTTCGAACTATATACTGAAATCTAGAATGAAATATACTTATATATTTCATTCATTATAATGCACTGCTCAAAACTCTTAAATAATACTGTAAGTCTTGAATAAAATAATGGAATAAGCATTATTTATTTATTTGCATAAAATGGCAGAAGTGAGTCACAAATACACATTTTTCTTAATTTCAAACTTCGCAGTATGAAAATTGAGTTTGAAGTCAAAGACGACGCTTCAGTGGCAGTGAATTTGATTTGGCTTTCATCTTAATGTAAGACAAAGCGGAAAAGAATAATCGATATTCAGTAATCCCTTAGTTTCAATAAGTGCGATGTCTCAACGAAGTCATTTAACCGTATCAGAAGCTTGGAGAGTTGTTGGAGGGAGCCCAATCACAAGTCGAACTAGCAGAAGCTATTGGTTTCACAAAGTGTGATTTCCAGGATCTAGAACCGTTTTTAGAGGCTGGAAATGCAGACCGAAGATCAAGGCAAAGGTGTAGACGTACAACAATGCCCAATGAAGACCGTTATTTAACACTAAAGGCTCAGAGACACCGAAATATAAATGTCACTCTTCTTCAAACAACACTTTCGCTGAGCTACTGTCATCATAGTTTCCACACACACTCTCTGAAACCGCCTTCAGGATGTAGATCTATATTCGAGCCGACTAATGGTGTGTGTTACGTTAACCGTAACGCACCGTCGCGCCAGCAGGGAATGGGCAACACAACATGTGAAGTGATAGAAAAATGAATAGCGCAATATTCTTTTCTCTAACGATTCCATTTATCTGTTCATCCTGATAATAGACGTATTTTCATCTGGTGGGAAAGTGACACTAGAAACAAATCTATGTGTCGCGCACGAAAGTGTAAGATTTGGCTGTGAAGGAGTAATGGTCAAAGCGTGTTCTCCATTGATGGTCTCTACTAGCGTACTGATCTCCATATCATTCGAAATGGAGATCAGTACGCCAGTAGAGACGATTCCATTTATCTGTTATCTGTATCTGACGATTCCATTTATCTGTTCATCCTGATAATAGACGTATTTTCTTCTGGTGGGAAAGTGACACTAGAAACAAATTTGTGTGTCTCGCACAAAAGTGTAAGATTTGGCCGTAAAGGAGAATTGTCTAAGCTGGTTCTCCATTGATGGTCTCTACTGGCGTACTGATCTCCCTATCATTCGAAATGGAGATCAGTACGCCAGTATAGACCATCAATGGAGAACCAGCTTAGACCATTACTCCATATCATTCGAAATGGAGCTCTGACCGATCGCCGATAAAGAAATGAGATCCTGAGATCTATTGTAGTTCCTTAAGCTGCAGCAATAGGAGATGATTTCATGTCAATGGACGACAACTGCAAGCCACATCGTGCTAACTTTGTGAATGCTTTCCTTTTGGAGAAAAGAATCATACGAATGGATTGGCCAGAGTATTCTCCGAACATAAATCCAATCGAACATGTTTGAAACATTCTATAGAGACAAATTGCTGGATGTCTGCCACCCCTGCAAACTCTTCAAGAACTGGAAAGAGTTCTTCTGGAGGAATAAGGCAGAATACCCCAGCCCCTCATTAATAGCCACATTGGCTCAATGCTTCATAGGTATTCACCGTTGCTGAACTTCCGGGGAAACAATGCCCCCTACTAAAAACTAAAAAAAACCACTAAAATTTTCTTTTTTGGAAATACCTTTTTCCAGTTGTTTTTCTAATATGAACAAACTGGGGGGAGGTGAGAGTTTTTCCCCCTTTTTACGCAAATGCTCAATAAAACGCATTTTTTAAATGCCAAACCGAAGTCATTTTTATCTCATATATAGCCTACTAAGTCTGTCGATAATGCATTAATCATTCAAACAATTATCCAGGAGCAACCAACCCACAACCTCAAAATCCTTTCATTGTTTTGAGCAGTGTATCGATTTTTTTCTGGAATTTAATTGCAGTGCAATTAAATTTCAAGAATCTCATCGAAAATACTTAAATACTGATAATCTTTTGATGATCAGTAAAAGAGAGAGAGAGAACCCCTCCCCCCCTTTTTTTACAAATACCCTTACATAATGTTAAAATAAGGCTGATGTCTGCATTTTAAAAGAATAAGAGATGGAAGAATTTTACTGAGAAAATCAATACTTAACTAGCTATTGAATGTAAAATTAATCATTCTAAGTTATTTTGAAGCTTAATTAGAGAAGATATAATTGCCCTCTGTCGAATTTGGATTCCTTCCCCCGCGGGAAATCTCTGGCGTCGCTTCTGTATAGGAAAGCCTAATCACGATTTTTAGACTTCCAAAAATAATAGGGTTACTGAAGACAAAGATTCAATCATAACAGCGCAAATGTAAATAAAGGAAATTAATTTAAATTATCGTAAGTATAAAAAAATACACCAAAACAATCTCGTATTTATAATTATTAATCCAACACACCAACTGATATTATAGCTATATTAATCTTCAGCACAAATTTTGTATGCAAGATCTTGCTTACCATCAAGGACAATAAATTTCTATAACAATGTATAATTAGATAGTACAGCATCCCATGAAAATATCGAGGGTAAGGTCCATTTTTCACTTTAGGAGGGTATAACAGAAGTACTACCTAGGAGCATCAACAGTTCAATTAGGGACTTAAAAACCATTGACCCATGCCCAACTTAGCCTAACTGGAGCCTGGGGCAAAAACTTCTTTGGGGCATCTCTGTGCTTTACTACTTTAGTAATGAAGAATCGAAGTTCATTATCGAAGAAAACAAACTTTCTATTCAATTGGGGGTCCCAGGGCAACTGCCTCGTATAACCTTGCTTTAGTCAGGTACTGCATGGACTTTAAGCATTTTACTAGTTCTGTACCCTACAGTTAAACAATTGTTCACAAAAAAAAAAAAAAAAAAAAAAAAAAAAACAAGAAAGGAAGAAAGAGAAAAGATACTGAAAGGATCATCATATTTATCAAAATTAAAAAGAATAACAATTTTAACAGGCAATTTAGAATATTCTAATTTAGACTTAATGAAGTATGATTTAGTATTAATGGACTTTATTATGAATTTGAAGTTATATTTAGAAGCTGAATATTAAGTAGCATTTAACCCTACTCAAACCTAGTTCTGCTAATTGTGAAAAGATCTTGTTCTACTATGAAAGTGATAAAACAAACAGCAGTTGAACTGACCTTGACATAATGCAAATTGGCCTGTTATTGGTTTTTCATGTTCAATACTGATAACTTGCTTGAAAGAAAAATGAGCAATTCTCAGTGAATTGTGGTAGCTGAAGTATGCAACACATAAATCAAAAGTCTTTAAGGTATTCATTTTTCTTACAATCAATAATATCTACTGCGCTTAATTCATTAATGAATTAATTATATTCAAAATATAATTAGTTGTAATTAATTCCATTTATATTCAAAATTTTGTTGATGAATTAAACTCAATATGTACATTTAACAAATTAGCAAAAGATTATATCTACCAACAAATAAATATTAAATTTTCTTGATATTAATAAGTTTTCATGATTTTTTTAAAAAAATTGCACCAATCTAGAAATAAAATGAAAGATTAATTGGGTAGAGTAGATGAAATGAAATGGCATAATAATATATTTGCTTCTATAGCCACAACATACTTTCTGAACTCTTAATAAAAAATAATTTATACAAACCAGACCAGAGCAAATGCTCACTGTTCTTTAATCAGTATATTAGAATAATTGTAATTCTAAATAACAGAACTAAAGGGGAAAAAATTCTAATAACTATTCATAAGCCAAATTAGATTCTTATGCTCATGCACTATTAAAATCTAATTTTCTCAATTCAAATCCTAATAAAGATGTTAATTACTTTTGCAAGAACATCTTTTAAAAAGGCATTTGATGCTAAAGATGGATTCAGCGGATAAAATTGATCTAATCAAGCATTCAAATAAAAGATTAGGTATATTATAAAAGGAATAATTGTGTATGTACCTACATACAATCAGTATGTCATAGTTTTAACATATTTGCAAAGGAGATATGGAAGAAAAAAATATATACTGATTTTTTTTAATCCATTATTTATAAGAGTTATTACAGAAAGAACTATATTTAAAAAATTCCAACAGAAAAGTTAGTATTATAATATGTATATAAATGAACTTAATACTAAAAAATGTGTTCATTCTTTAAAAACTACCAAACTAGGAATCACTACAAATCTTACATAAGAATATAATAAAAAAATATTAATTAACCATTTCTCTTCTTATTGCTTCTACAGTGAGTATATGCTTATTATTTTATAAGCACTGCTGAACATGAGCCAATAAAAATTATTAAGTAATAGGAAATTTACACAAGAAACTACAGTTATGATGACAAAAAGAATCAGTAAATTCACTAGTTAACTAAATTTAGTAAAACTGGGGTGAGCTAATAAAATATTACGGTAATGCATCAAACAAAATGGCGTCTATAATCTAATTACAAGCCATCTTATACTGTTCTGTAACACAATACTATAAACAGCAAATAAAAAAATTAAATTATAAATTCAAAAGTTAAATTGGATAAAACATTTTCTGTGTTTTATATATTAATTAAATTAACATTCAATTAATTCCCCAAGCATGAACTTTAGAAACTGAAATGAATGAACATTTCAAAATAAAAATTTTCTTCAACGTGCAAAGCAATAATATATAAAAATTGTCATGTTTCTCAAAATGTCAGAGTCATATTAACAAATTTTAGATTGCAGGATTGGCGTAACTTTGGATCCTAACAAAACTATAACTAGGAATTCGGGTACATATATCCCAATGTAAATACCTAACTGGCAAAATAATCGAGGTGGGGGAGGATATCCAATTCTACAATAAACAATTTACAATTTTGAAAAATGACACCTTCCAACATAAGATTTTACAATTCAACTTTTACCAGCCCTGATCATATAAATTATTAACCTTAAAGGTCAAATTACAAAATGTATATATATGCAATTCTACTTATTTATTTAATACTAAAATACTATATATAATATAAATGCATACCTTGATTTTAATACAACTTGTACTAATAATATATTTTGTTCAACATTTTAAAAATAATTTAATTGATATAAAAATATGCATTTTAACATACAAGAACAATATTATACTAGTTAGATAATGCATCCATTAATGAAACATTAATATATATCAATACATTTATAAACATTGAACATCTCATTTAACAATTGTCTGTTTCTTTGAAATATGTTCATTATAATTTATTAATTTTTATAGAATTTATTTATATTTACTAATTTGTCATATTCTATGAATAAAAATCATAAAGTAAAAATATCCTAATAACACTAAACAATTTTTTATCCTTTTTAATGATAAAAATGCAAGCAACATTTTAGATACATTTATATAGCATTTGATATGTGAATAAATGTACATTCTCTTTCACTGCCTTAGAGTTTTCAAAATAATAACTTTTAAGACATTGATGACTTTCTTGGGTTATCAATAAAATTTATTTTACAATGTAAACCTTCTATGATCTGTACATTTCTTAAAACTTCACGTACATTTTTAAAAAAAAATTTTATTTCAAATTATTTCTTCATTGCATTTTTCAAAACTTATTTTTTCAGATTTAAATTTTTTAATCCAAACTTGAAAGGTATTTGATTAAATGTCAATTTTATTTTAAACATTTTGGATAAAAAGTACACCAAGGATTGAATAAATATTAATGCAGAAGCTAAATCAAAAATAAACTGTGCATCTATATTGATGTTTTCTTAACTCTTATTATCCCTTGTCTTTTCTTTATTGCTTAGTTCTTTTTAGATTTAAATTTTGAGAAATGACAGATTTCAAGTATTTACTCACAGCTACCTAGTTTATTAATGGTAATGTAGGTAACTTTTATTACAAGAACAATTTAGGATTTTTGAACTGATATGGTTGTTTATAGAACATTATAAAATCCTGGGTTATAACCCAACAAGCACTTGAGCAAGGCAGCTCTGGTCAATAATATATATATAAATCATTCTAAGTTTATCATTAGAAAAAAATCTGCAAAAACATTTTTGCTTTATAAGTATAATTAATGCAGTAAAACAATGTTCAGTTTAAAACAATAAATTAAAAAAGAGAACTAACACTATCTATTCAGGAAATTTATTGGTACTACTTACTCAGTAAACATCTTCTTACCACAGCTAAGAAAACACTCCATAACAATTCAGGTTCAATTTCATGTCTGCCATCTCCTGGATCAAGAATGGAAACCTAAATTATATATCATAATATAAAACTTAGATTGGTCAAAATAAAAATTTATCATAAATTCTATATTCTTATTAACTGTTGATTACATTTACATAAAGCAAAAAAAAATGAAATTTTATATTGCTATCTTACAAAAATTACTAATTTCATATATATCAAAATAACATTTTTTCTACTAAACAGAAGCAATTAGGTAGATGATTCAAATTCTTACAATTATTTCAAAATCATTCATGATACAAATGCTTAAAAGTTTCAAACTTACTTTATTTTTTGCCTCTTGCATTTTAAAGAATTGATTTCTGGTAATAAAATATAATGGAAGCTTTTTTAAAAATCCAACAATCTAATCTAATATTTTAGTATATAATATTCTTAAAATCTAATATTCAGCAAGATTATATATATATATATATATATATATATATATATATATATATATATAT
>JAOUZG010003472.1:3262522-3273970 GCA_026289955.1 Argiope argentata
TATATATATATATATATATATATATATATATATATATATATATATATATATATATATATATATATATATATATATATATATATTGATTTCAAATACATCAAAAACTCTTATATACTATAATTTATAATAAAAATACCGAAGCAGTAGAGTAACAAATTTTCGAATGAAACTTTAAAAAAAAATTTATTCAAAATATGAGAAAAAAGTAAATAAATTCACATTCAATTAATCTTCATTAATTACATAATAAATATAATGATTTACCTTTTCATGTGCTTCTCCAATAACTTTAAAATGATGGTCGTAGGCGAAACATTTGACGTTTGTTGTTCCGACATCTACTCCCAATATAACATGCTTTTTCATTGAATTCCTTGACATAATAAACTTTAGTAAAGATAAAAATTACTATGTTTTATTAATACAATTATATTTACATACATTTGATTATGAGCAGAAAATTCTTAACTTTTAGCTTTAAAATAGATAATTTATTTAAATAAAATCTCTACGCTGGAATCCGCAGAGATAACACGACCGTTTAAATTCGATAAAACTCCAATAAGGGACACACAGACATTGAGCATAATTCCACGTTCAAAAATTGAAGACAAATTAACCCAATTGCTTGAAAATATGATGAGGAAGTATTCTTTCAGGCTGTTTAGCAGCAATGTTTTTCATCCCTTAATTGCCCATAATCAGGATACTTAAAAGACGAAAGCACGACCATCTTCTCGATTGAATGCAGAGCACACTTGGTTTCAAATGTAAACAAATACAACACGCTTATTTGCGCTTGCGGCATAACTCGGCCGATCACGCTGAATGGTTGGAATTTCAATGAGGAGGAATATATGATCGCCAATAGGGTTTGAGGCAATATTTCCTGTCTTGCATCCCTGCTGAATTAATTATTTTGGTTAGTTATTTTCGAGAAAAAAAAATCACGCCTGTAGCTCATTGTTACAATCTAAAGCCAAAACAGAAATAAATTTGAAAAAAGTCTAATCCACCAGACTGGCAACGGAATAAGAAATCATTGGTCTTTTTTAGTACAGATGAAAAATTAATATAAATATTGTCAACTGAAGCCTTTTCCTAGACAGGCTCATAATTGGGCAGTTGGAGTAACTCGTTGCGAATCTGGGTTAGTTTTTCTAGGAACTTAATCGATGTTCTTTTGATAAATTTCGAAACTTTCAATTTGGAAGTCATTACAAAGAATTTTATTTTTTATGTACCAGGGTGCATTAGCATACTTTATCTTACTTTGGAAAAATTTGCAATTTCTCAAATGTTTTGAGAGGAAGTAGCTCCCTCAATTTGAGAACCATACATCAAAACTGGTATTAAAGTTGCTTTGTTGAGAAGAAGTTTGAGCTTTCTCGATGGTTTACTCCATGGAGTGATTAAGCTGGTGAGTTTAATACTCGGTATGCCGGCGTTCTGGCATAGGGGAGGAGCGTCTTCTACGAGAGCTAGGAGTCCCATGTTCGAGTTCCGGTTCGGGCATGGTTGTTCTTCTTTGTTTTATCTGTAAGGTGTATGAATGTGCCCCCTGAAAGGGCTGTAACTAGATAATGCCTTGACGAAGCTTGTGCATGGCAATTGCCACTAATAACAGCAACACTCGGTATAGTAGCTTTAGTGAGGGTCACTTTAATATGCCTATTAAGTGCGCCGTATACAAACCATCCATAGTTTTCAGGCTAAATGTTATCCTATGGAGAAATATTGTGATCTTTTTTCCGTTTGCTATTACAGTTTCTATTTTATAAAATCAACTGCAAATTGTAGAAGGATAAAAACCCAGGTCTCTATCAAAGGAACTTTTTTCTCAGATTTCCCAAAGTCTTTTTAAATATTTATTAAAAGCTCGCAAAATTTCAGCTGCACTATTTAAGCAATTTTAGAAAAAAAAATCTGTCATAAATAAAACAAAAGTAGCAGCTGAAAAATAACCGTTTTGGTATCTTCTTCCCTATAGGCATATTTAATTTTTTTAAAATAAATGTGTAAAAACAGTATTTTAGACCTACAAATTGAAAAATAATTTGCACTCCCCCCTCAATACTCCTTTAACTCCTCCCTTTCGCAGAAGAATACATTATAAGCCCTAGCTTTAACCTCTTATTAATTGTGACTTTTTTTATCTGATCTTCACAACGTCTAAAATCCTCCTCTCAGATTATTTTCGTTCTGCTGCTTTTTTTTTTTTTTCTTCTTCTTTTTTCTTTCTTTACCACCACATCTGTGATCACCTGCGCCTTTACAATCCATACTTGTTTCAACGAATACTTTCAGACCCCTCAAAACAAATTTAGTAAATTTTTGTAAAAAAAATTGTTGCTGTGATTTATTCGTAAACTCAAATTTTACATATTTAGTTACATCTCCGAACGAGTTAATTAGCAATTGCAGAAGTAAAATGCATAGCATCTTGTAAAAATATGATCCAGATAAGGCAATCAAAGTTAAAAAATTTCCACTTTGGAAATTAAATAATGATTCAAAAACTACCATAAATAAAATTCACAAATATTATTTTCAAGTGCAGGGTCAGCTGCATATAACGCAAAAAAAAAGGCTTTTATTTACTTTCTAAGTGAATGGAGAAGGGACAGAAAATAGAAAAAAATAATTCGTAATCCAATAATTTGACAACAAAAAAATATTTTTAAAAATCTAGGTTCTTTTATTTTGGCTGTTTATCGACAGAACTTGTTGATGCCAAATATCCTAGATCAATGAAAATTCGGGATCCTTCTAAGAATATAGACCCTAAAGAAAAAAGAAAAAAGAAGGAGAAAACACAATGCTTCCTTTGCTTTCTTCTTCTGGATATTTTTATAAATGTACTTTTTTTATATGTAATTCAGAAATCAAAGCTATTTTGTCTGCCTTTTTTGTAAAAACTTTATTTGATCTCGTATTTATGAGATCTTGTACATACATTCATGTTATTAATATATCTTGCAATAAATCATATTTAATTCTATTATTAATAGAAAAAATAGGATTTTTTATAAGAAAAAATAATAAGCGGAATCAAATACATTTAAAGAGAAGTAAGAAATAAAATCTATATCCTTTTTTATTTATTAATATTTGAATATTCTCATGTTTCTAAATGAGGTTCGAATATGAACCGATACAAAGAAGACTTTTGAGTATGTCTTAAGGGTTTCGAAATGCGATGCACTCGAGCACAAACATACCTCCCCAGAGTATAATTTTACTAAATGAATTTATAAACTACCCTCACTAATTCTTTAACGTTTTTTGAAGCGTGTATTTCTTAAAGTTATATTAGATATTCTATATTTGAATCGCATCAACAATTCAAAAAGGGCAATAAAAAAGGTCAAAGCAATTGTATTACGAGTATGAAACTCCATGATCTTAATGGTTATTTATTAACAATTTTTTAAACATATTTATTAACATTTTTAACAGTTTAAAAATAAAACTAAAAAATGTATTTTTTTCCCCATTTCAAACACAAAAAGAATTTTGCTCGATAATCTTTATATTTAACAAGTGAAAAAATGCTAAGTATTATCAAATTTCTATAGAAGTGCTACTTTTACATTCTGATTGAATATAAGACTTTTTCAAACTCTTGGTACAAATTTTAAGGGGCGATAGAATCTTAGATCAGCTAAAATCATCATACATAGTACAAAACTGTAACTCAAAAGGACATCTTCCACCTTTCATCTTTTTTTCTTTTTTTTTTACATGAAGTCACAAGAAGAGTTTCATCTAGGATAATTCTTGAGAAAGATTTCTCATCAAAATTTTTGTATTGCAACAAGTCAGATTAGAAAGTGGAAGGTTTCGGCTTTGATGTTAAAAGATTTCAAAGTTGAGATCCGATTTCCTCTAAGATCCTCTGCTTTGTACGTAGAACAGATGCTCATATGCTGTCAAAGATCAAATGTCCTTAAATTGATGTGGCTTTAAAATTTAAAGGGTGATATACTGTTGTGTGTGTTACCCTTAGCATCCAAAAGAACTTACAATATTTTACTATATAAAATTGTGAATAAATGTATAAAACTGAAAAATGTTGAATAATATTTTTCTTCAATATTGAAACGCCGTAATTTATAAGACCTTTGTCATGTTATTAAATGTTTAATTCCAGTATTTTATAGTAAAGTTTCCAATATTATACATTATATCTCTCAACATATTTTCAGAATATCATAGTACTCAATGAAATTAAAAGTAAAGAAAAAATTTATTTTTAAACATCCTCTTTAATCAATTTTTGATACACTTTCTTCTTGTTGAACCATTTCCTTTCTCACTTCCACTGGTTTCACTTAACTTTATCTCCTTTTATTTTAAATAAATATGTACCAATTTAGGATACTTAAATAAAAGAAGGATATTTTTTGAAGCCAGGACAAAGAACCAAGGTTAGGATGTGAATAAACGAAACCAAGTTGTCTGGTCACTTCCAGTAAAACACAAAGAAATTATAATAAGAGGATTTTTATTGTCACACTGATAAAAGAATTTACAACAAATTGTCAACACAACATTGTAATTTACGTATGACGTAAAAGAAAGTGGTAACGAAACAACATTGCAATTTATATAGGACGTTTTAGACGTAAAATTGTTCAATATAACTTTTAAAATATTATATTGTAATGTAGTATTTACATTATTGTTTATACAATGCTGCATAATATTCAGTTATTAATAAAAAATTGTTCTAATGATTTTTTTAAAAAAATCAGAATGTTTTTGAGAAATTATGCTTTTTTTTAAGGATGATGAAGATTTCCTTAGTTCATTTTAGTTATTTCAATTTTGTTCTGTATATTTTAAAGCTGATATTAATAAAAAGTTAATGCTTTTTATCAACATGCATATTTTTTAGTTAAATTATGCTTTCTTGGTAGATATAGCTATTTATAAGTGAGATCATATTTTAAGGTAAAAAGGGTTCTCCAGCAAACTTTTTTAAACATGAAAATTAAATTCAAATGATATAATTGTAAATATGTAATAGTATGAAAAAATTCCCTCATCAAAATAAAGGTAAGTATTGATTGAACTTACATACACTTTAAAGTTTTATTTGGAAACTAGCCGCCTTTGGCGTCCAGTCGTTTCGCCAGTATTAATGCTTGCTAAAATTTTTAAACCAAACAAATTTTGATAATCATATAATTCATTTGTAGTATTATTTTCTTCAGATGTTCTGTTCATTGAACTGCTCATCTTTCTCTATCTATCCGTACAATGATTGGCCCGGAAAGGATATTTTACTTAAATGGTGGAGGGAAAGGTCTAAAATCCTACGTTTTTATAGAATAATGAGATTCAAATTTTCCTAAATGTAAACACACTAAACAATTAAAGACACAATTGGTTTTCAAGAGATGCGAAAGTTTAAAAAAAGCTTGGAAAATGCCGCGCACAGAGGAAATAATGGTGACACACACACACACCTTTTTCTTTCTTTTTTTTTAATCCTTTTTTTCTTCACTACTTTTCTTTCTACAAACCCTTTTTTCCCTTTGTAATTCTTTTTTTCTTCCTTGCCCAGACTTTATTTTCAGCAGGCATAGATTAAATATCCATACAGACTAATAATAACGGCAGCTATTTTCTTTCTTTTTTTTTAAACATCCCGCTATCTATAAATGAAAACAAACTGACTTCGCTTATTTCTAAACAAATCACAATTTATTACTTCCTGCTATCTTACTCAGTTGGTGTGGGGGAAGGAAATGAAGATTTTTGGCGGGAAAGTAAGAAAAGTGTCGTTTTAACTTTTTTCCTCGCAGCTTTTTCATTTTTTCTCTCCATAAGAACCATCCTCGTGTCTTAACGAAAATATTTTAAAAAAATTAGCCAAATCGGTCGAGCCGTTCTCCAGTTTTGCGCTTAGCAACGCATTTCGAGATCCATTTTTATTAATATAGATGAAAACGAACAATTCACGAAATTTTTAACTGAATTTAAAAAAAAGTAACGTGAGTGCGTGTAAAAAGGAATCAGTGTGAAGAATTTGTAATAAGTGGTGCATTCTTAGAAATTTTTTCAATTGTTTAGGATTGGAATTATTTGACTTAGGAGTTATATAATGTATATATTGCCATATATAAATGTATATATTGGCTTTTAAATTTTATGTTGAAAATAATCCACGTTTTTGTACATGGAAAACATAACTACCTTTTTACCATAAATATTATTTCCCAGCGTTCTTTTGTTTTTGTTTTTTAAAAATATGCGGTAACTTTTAAATCTTCAAAAGTACAATATAGTATTAATATTATTTATCTCATTCCAAACGTTCAAATACCTTAATAGCATTTTATAACAGTTCTTAATTTTTTTTTTCGATTTCTTTGACATTTTGAGAGTTACTAATTTTTTTTTAGCACCTACGCATTCTTTTAAAAAATGAGACATCTTTTTAATTATAATTTAATTTCTTGTTTATGTTTAGCATTGACGGTCGTCAATAAAAATATTGGTATAAAATTGTATTAGGGATTTTTTAACCGTCATAATTCATTTGACAAAATTGCTGGATTTGCAGAAAATATTTATTAGATGAATTTTTGTGAAATAGATTTTCAGCGAAGTGTTGTAAATTGTAGTTAAGTGTTTTTCACTAATATTCATACATAAGAGCAGATATTATCATATCTTAAATAAAACTCCTTTACTACACAATATTATATACAAAATTAACTAAATTTCTATAAGTTAATTTTGTATATAATTTTTATGTGCAACATAATGTTCAAATTAAAATGAAGAAATTCATGTTTAATACCGATTTGCCTACGCATTTTTAAGAGACCCTTATGAGTTTTATTAATTCTCACCTGATTTATAAGAAAATATGTTTTAATACAAATAAAATGTTATTGTAGTTATGTATGCATGTTTACATGTTCTACGTCTCTTTCTAAACGACGTGGCCGTTTCCAACTATGCAGACTTATTCTTTAAGATAAAAGAAAGAATATAGCCAACTTTGAAAGCATGCAAATTATTAAGTTTTCAATTCGCGCAAATTTTGTCATTTTTCTGCTGTAACTTCTAAGCGAATAAACTTAGGAGAAATATTTTAATACTTACTTGAAATTCAGATTTTTACCATTACAAGAATATAAATTCCAATTTGCTCAATATTTTTTTTCAATTTTTATTAATTTAAAATATTTCAACTTATTAAAATTAATGTTAACTTGAAATACCTTACTATTATTTTTTGTCTGTTTTGTTTCTATATTTATTTTTTTATCATTCGCTTCAAAATAGTGTTTTGTCAATGCCTATACGCAGGCATAAGTCAATTTCTGAAGTGGAGGCATAAAAAATAAAGTTCTTGTTTGCAAATGAAACAGATGTACACAGAGAGCAATCGCTTCAGTCTATGATTGATTAACTCATATTACGTTTATATTTCACTGAAAATTCGGATTAAATTATTCCGAAACAGATTTACATCATCATAATTTTAAAAAGTTTACCTTTTTGAACGATACTAATTTCTTTTTTGAATAATTTGTCTTTCAATTGTTATTTATTCTTTAGAAAATTTAACGCAGATGGTTTTAAAATAAAGAAATTTTTAGGTGACTCTGTTGTGATAGTAGTTTTTACTTTAAAATAATTAAACATGAAAGGTTTTTTATCCTGGGAGCACTGGATATATCAACTAGTTACTCATATATTATTGTGCCATTTGAAAATTTAATTTATAATTCATTCGGTTTCGAGATCTAACCGATTCGTTCTCTAAAATAAAGCAGTAGTTTACATAAATTGATCAAATAATTTTTCTTACATTATTAGAAATATTTGATGTTTTGTTTGATATTGGTTATTTTAAATTTAAGCAATTCAACGATCAAATCTGACATTAAAACTACTGAACCAAATAAAACGCTATTTCTAGAAAAGAAATTATGTATATGAATGACTTTTATAAAACAGATAAAATATTAAGAAGCAAAACTCAATCAAACACATTTCAAAAGACAAAGCCAGATACAGTTACGTTGAAATTCATGTCTATTCAAAACTAATAAGAAATAAAAGGAATTTTTTAGTTTTAGGTGCCACTTTAAACATATTATCTGTATAGCTCTTCGAAAAAAAATTAATTTCACTCGTCAATTATTAAAGTAAATAAATGCAAAAATCAAAAGAAAAATAAATCTCCGACATTTAATTGTTTGACTTACCATGGCAGAACTGATTACTAAGACTCTGCTTATAGCAGAAGTAACTTGTAGTCTACAGTTAAAGATATCGATTTATTATAAGCTTTTACTTATAGTGGTTGGTTCTTTAAATTTATTGAAAAGCCAGGTGATGCTCTACTATTTTTGAGCTTGCAGAATCCACTATTGACTCTATATACTGATCCCAGCAAATCACTCCAATGAACTGAATTACAAAAACAGCATTCAACGCTTTCATTAATATTTTATACCTCGTTTTAAATAATAAGAGCTCTAAGTCGTGATACAATATTCATTTTAATACAACATCCTATGTTTAAACATTTATCGTATTGAAACGAATATTTTTGCATTACTTTTATCAGCTGAAAATAGGGTGTTTTTTTTATAGATTTTATGACTATTTATTAAAAGGAATTTTTTCCTCTGGTGTGCTCTAGTTTAACAATGAATGTGAATATCGATATATTCTTTGTTTTTCCAACAAATATCAAATGCTCTTTTCAGAATAAAAATCATTGAAGAGTTATGGCAATTAATTTTTCTTTCTTTGTGTAAGTCTTTTTTAAGCCTTATAACCTTTTTTTAAGTAAAGTGTAATAATTTTTTTCAAGTAGTATATTTTTTTAACAAATAGAATTATTAAGTATAAAAACTGAAGAGTCTTTAATTTCATTCTTCTAATGTCATTTAAATTAAAATTTAATTTCTTAAAAACGCTACTAAGAATTTAGAAACTTTCTCTCATACCAATTATAAGCAGAAAGATTCTTTGGGGAAGGGGCCTAAAAAAATTTTTTGCATACATATGCCAAGCGCTGACACTAAAACTGCTTTTAATTAGAATTCTTTAGAATAGCAACTAATTAGAGTTGAAGTTAAAATCTCTTAGGCATTGAAAATAAAAAAATAAACTCTACGACTTTGAAGAATATATACTTAATTTTTTTCTTCTTCTTTTTAATACACATAGATTAAAACGCGATCAGAGCTGTTGTAACAGTAATTGCTAATAATTCATAAATTCGTACGGTTTAATGATGCGTTTAAACAGACATCAAGAAGATAAATTTATAATTATTTATATTGTTAATGAATATGTTTTATTTCAAACAGTTTGAAATATATTATATGCGATAACTTTATTACACTGTTTATTTTATATTATATTAGAAGGACATGCGATTAAAAACAAAATTCATATATGCTAGGTTCTATGTGGCAAATTTAAAAGTATACTGCAGTACAAAAAACCGCATTACAGTTTCTGCATTCAAAACTAGAAATAAAGTAATTATTTTTTTACTTTAACTTCAAGTGCTTTGATGATGCGCCTGACACGTGCATTAAATTTAATATACTAACGATCCGTTTATATACTAACGATACTTATACGATAATACTTATAACGATACTTATACGATAAAGATAATATACTAACGATAGTTATACTAACGACCCATTTTAAAACAACACTAGGACTATACTGAGACGGATCTCGTAATTTTGAACCACGGTCAGATGACGAGGGAGACATCTGAACTAGCATCCCTACCCCTCCTCTCCAAACTTCAGTGGCAGGACGTTGGTCGGTTATAACGTGCATCATACCCTCTTACACGACAGTAATTCCATAGAATCGGGTCTCGAACATGAAATCCCCGGGTTCAGAAGCCGAAAGCTTACCACCTATCCACTTCTACTCGCGTGCTTTAAACTATTGAAAGCTTGGAGTTTAAATCTGAAATAAAGTGAAAATATTTCGCCATTTAAAGGGCAAAAATCACTTAACGAAACTTCAATATCTCAAGTGCCTTTTATGTTATTATAAGGATTGGAGTAGCAATAACTGTCCAAAATAGGATATGTATAATCTAATTAGAAAGTTAAATGGATTCGTAAGTAAAGAGATTAACAATGATAAAAACACACGTAACAATGTAAAAATTACTAATTCTAATTTCAAAATCTTAAATTATGTTCAACAAATTTACATAAAGAATTAAGTTCAGATTGAACTCATATTTTACATTTTTAATACATAGTTTTCATTGCTATTTATTATTACTATTATTATTGATTTGATACTCATTGATACTCATATGGCCCATATGAGACTTCCTTTTTTGTGGTAAAATGAAAAAGACTTGACCAATATGAATTTGATGAAAGAATTCTTTTATTGTTCAGCATACATTTTAATTCTTCTGCAGCTATTGCTACCGTTTCAGATGAATTAAAATATTTTGACATGAATAACTTGATCATTTGTTTCGATAAAATTTTTAATATCATATTTTATCTATAAATGAAAAAAAATTAGGTTTAGAGTTTGGATATTAACCCTTTATGGGCCTATGTAACTTTCAGATCACATTTTAATTTATCAAAATTTTTCAAAATAATTATAGGTTTTTTCATGATGTGGCGCATAAATCTTAACTCTGTGACGTTGCAAACATAACCTATACTAGTATTCATGACCATTGCTGGACTCATCAACCCTAAATAGCAAAATAATTGTTGTGCTAACTGTTGCAATAAAACTACTCAAAACCATTTGATCCAATTGAAATTATTTGTGCTTTTGTCATTGATTACCAAACTATTTTTATGGATGCATGTGCATTTATGCCTTGCATCAAATGCAAATTGTTTTATGGACTTTCACATATGAACTATTATACACAGAAGTGCAAATTTTATAGACCGGTGTGACTTGAAAGTCACATAATGATTATAACGCAATAAAATTGTTTAAACACAAAAATTTGTTTTCATTTGCATATATAGGTTTATAATTTCTGATTTTTCGTTCTCACAATTTTCTTTTTGGAGTTAAAATAAAAAAGTTCGGCCCATAGAGGGTTAAATTGGAAGTTTTCACGAATTTGTTTAAATTGCTAATAACTTTTATACTTGAGACAGCGTTTATGTTACCTTGCACATGCTGATTTACTTTCGCATCATTTTTTTTACCACTTAAATAATAAATCCATCCTCAAAATACCATTTGGAGTATTAGCAGCTTTTAAGGTAGTCTGAACTACTAGAGTTCCAGATCAAGGTATAACATTTTGGTTCCGTAAGTTAAGATTTCTGTGCCATTAGCAGCATACAAGTATATTCTACTTTCTTTTCATTCATTCAATTCCTACTATTAGCTCTCACTCTCCCCATATTTATATATATATATATATATATATATATATAT
>JAOUZG010003472.1:3274370-3293619 GCA_026289955.1 Argiope argentata
TATATATATATATATATATATATAGATAGATAGATAGATAGATAGATAGATAGATAGATAGATATAGATATAGATATATATATACATATATTTCTATATGTATATATATATATAGTTCAAATTTTCGATCGTTAATAAAATACTTTTTATTCCTCAAATCACGTTCAAGTAATTTTTTTAAACTTGTAGTTTATAACATTTTATGTTAATACGGTTTTTTCAAATATTAATTCATTAATTTTTATTAATTAATTAAAAACTAACTTTCTCGCTAAAAATATTCATTTCCCGGCCGCCAAATAAGTAACGAATTCATTTTGTTTTTTCCCCTCACTAATGAGGTTAGGTTTAAAATGTTTTTGGACAATTATTTGAAACGATTCTGTTTATTTTCATAATGTTTCATGCGTTTAAAATTAAACGTTACTTCATCGATTTTTCCGATTCATTTTGAAGTGCTTTCGAATTAAAATAATACAGAATAAAGAAAATTAGAAATTTCTAATCTGTATTGCTTACGCCAACTGGTGTAGGAAAATCACGCACTTTGCAGGCTCTCCTTCCAAATGCAACTACTCTGGTCGGCGTTGCTCAGTTGGCTTTGAATCCTCAATTGTCGTTGAAAACTCAATGCTAGTATAACTTTTTGATCAATTATTTATATTAACTGAAATTGTTATGTAGGGATAGGCTGGTTGGTAAGGTGTTGGATTCGTATCTTTTGGGCTGCGAGTTCGAACCGGCCAATCGAAGATTCTCCATGCGAGTGGGAGAAACCACCATCAACTTTATAAATTAGATACGAAAAAAATAAATAGAAAGCGAATAAATAGTAACAAATAAAAATAATAGTCCTACACCATATATAGAAAGGTAAATGGAAAATTGCCAGGAAATTCGCCTCCTATTTTGCCACTTAATATTGTGATTCTGTCATATTTATATTAATTGTAATTATTTAATAAAAAGTAACTAAAATAAAAAATTTCTTTGTTACCTAAGTAGAAATTGAATTAAAAGAAATTATTTTTTATATTGTTTGTTTTTAGATATAGATGGAATTAATTATACTAACATCAGCTCTATTGTAAAGAGGAAGTGCTCGTTGATATGAGATCACTTATGAATAAAAGAAATTTGCGGCAATCCAGTGCATTATTCATAGAAAAGGTAACTGCTGAACCTACTGCATATCGGAATTTATTATCTTGTAGCTTTTTAATCCAGCTACAAGGAAATGAAATTTCACCAGAAAACATTTAGTGCCGAATCAAAGCGCAGTTTTCCTTTGGGATCAAAATTCTTGCGCTTGTTATGTAAGAGATCGATAACGAAAAGAATAAGTATTTCGTGTTCTTGTTCTTGCTCCAGTGCGAAAACACAAACCAGTAACATGTTCTAAATTTTTAATTCTAACCAAAAATGCATTAGAAGAATTGTGTGCATTAATTGTATTACAAATTTCGGTTTTAGAGTTCATAAAACTAATCTTATCAGCCATAACTGCTAAACTATCAATATTTTCTTTATTCGCAGTTGACATATTTTTGATAGATTTAAGTAATTTTACAAGTAATAGTATTTTAATCAAAATTTCCCAAGTATTTGAAATAGCTACAAATTCTAATTTCTGAATAAATGCACTATGCTTCAAATCACTTAATTGTGTGATCAGCAATTGAATTTTAGTGTTTTCACTTTCCTTAACCCTTTCGGCCCTACCGATGGCATTTACCACCGGCGTATTTTAAGTACTTAATTTTCATTTCTTTTCAAACCTGATGGTGGCATTTGCCATGACTTCCTGGTTCCTATACCCGTGGTGAAAATGGGATGAAATTAAATGTGGATGTTCTCTTGGTGACCCTTATTACGAATTTCCATCATTTTTTTACTTCACATTTTAAAAACTCAAGGCAGAAAGGGTTCAATAAATTTAAGAGTCAAGGTTTAGAATATTATTTTGGCAGTCACTGATAATTATATCCCATACATTTTCAAAAAAAAAAAAGATTTAATTGAGAAACATTATTAATGCATAAAATACAACAGAATATATGAATAAAATTTATATTCATGAATTTATTATAAATAAAGGCCATAAAATATAAGAATTAAAATGAATATGATTCTATCCAGAATATAAGTAATAGAAAAATGTTAAATAAAGGTAGCATTTATTTATATATATAACTTTTTTTCCATTAACTTATATATTATATAAAATATTTTTTTACTTAATTAATACCTTTCCGCTATTTTAATATGTTTATTTATTTTTGTATGAATTAAATAAACGATTTTCAAAATCTATATTAATAAAAATGGAACTCGAAATGCTTTGCTAAGCGCAAAAACTAGAGAACGGCTCGACCGATTCGGCTAATTTTTTAAAAATATTTTCGTTAAGACACGAGGATGGTTCTTATGGAGAGGAAAATGAAAAAAAAAGGAAGGAAAATAGTTAAAACGACACTTTTCTTACTTTCCCGCCAAAAAATCTTCATTTCCTTCCCCCCACACCAATTGAGCAAGATAGCAGGAAGTAATAAATTATGATTTGTTTAGAAAGAAATACGCGAAGTCAGTTGTTTTTCATTTATAGATAACGGGATGTTTAAAAATGAAAGAAAATTGTTGCTTTTATTATTAGTCTGTATGGATATTTAATTTAGGCCTGCTCAAAATAAAGTCTGGGCAGGGAAGAAAAAAAGAATAACAAAGGGGAAAAAAGGTTTGTAGAAAGAAAAGTAGTGAATTAAAAAAAGAAAAGAAGGGGGAGGGGTTGTCACCATTATTTCCTTTGTGCGCGGTATTTTCATAGCTGTTTTTAAACTTTCGCATCTCTTGAAAACCAATTGTGTCTTTATTTATTTAGTGTGTTTAAATTTATGAAAATTTGAATCTCGTTATTCTATAAAAACGTAGAATTTTAAATTTTTCCCTCCACCATTTAAGTAAAATATCAAAATATAAATTCCGGGACAATCATTGTACGGATAGAAAGAGAAAGATGAGTAGTACAATGAACAGAACATCTGAAGAAAATAATACTATAAATGAATTGTATGATTATCAAAATTTGTTTGGTTTAAAAATATTTTGTTGAAAAACCTATTATAAGACACAAATACATAAAATATTTTATGGAAATTTCAGCGAGCATTAATACTGGCGAACCGACTGGTCACCAAAGGCGGCTAGTATT
Organism: Argiope argentata; assembly: GCA_026289955.1. Taxonomy (NCBI): domain Eukaryota; kingdom Metazoa; phylum Arthropoda; class Arachnida; order Araneae; family Araneidae; genus Argiope; species Argiope argentata. The sequence continues at coordinate 3,277,579 of JAOUZG010003472.1, forward strand.
AAATAAAATACAAAGCAATAGAACGTAGCCGCAGACATTCTATCGAAACGACAAGTATAATACGGTACTTACGTATTAACGCCACCGCAGCTGCAGATTTGGCGGTTTTTTTAAGTGCCGTCAATCTACACCTAAAATTTTTTTCAAAACAACCGCCAAGTTTAACGATATAGCAAGTAATACCATGAAGCTCTAGGTGATATTCCCTCTTATCTTTACCTTACCTCAAACCTTAAAAAGCTGCAGATTTGGTGGTTTTAAGTACCGCCAATCTACACCGCATTAATGCAACTTTGGCTGTAGTGGCGTTAATACGTAAGTACTGATAATACTCTTGGCGATGGTCTCATTATTACTATCAATAAGTCTAGTTGAGGGAGGTGAAATATGATCAATGGTATTAGAGTCTTAAATAATCATGTACATAGAAAAATGAGTCCGAGTAAATATGCATCTCTCTTGGATTCGGAATTGAAATTTCTCCAGACATTTTTCATTGTTTTCATATTTCCATGTTCATCCTAACTGTTTTGATATTAACTACTTCCCATTTCTATCTGTGTGAAAACACATCAGTTTGAAAATAGTAGAATTTTTCTTTTCGGCTCTTGAATTAATTGGGATAGAGCTAATAAACAGTTGCTTCGGAGATAAAATTGTTTGCTTTTTGAGACAATTTTTGCCGATTACAAAAAAAATTAATGAAATTTAAAATCTTCTAGAAGTCGCAGTTACTGGATGTCATCTTGCGAATCGAATGTTGTTGGTAGTTAAATCTTTTGAATGCTTAAAATCATTACATACAGATCAATTGACACTTTTTCTTCTAATCATTTTATTGACACAACTAATTTCATTTAATTATTTCAAATTTTGAATCAGCTGGAATCAAGTTGCAGTTTTTGCCGATAATAATATACAGAGATCTTAATTGGGTTAAATTTTAATTAAATTTTGACATAAAAACACCATCCAACCAATTTCTTTTATCTTCTAATAAGGTAAATGATATTAATTAGGATTTTATTCTTGCGAGCTTATATTTATCTATAAAGAAGTCCAAACTTTCAACTCCTGTTGCAAATAACGTCTTAGCACATCTTTGCAGAATCATGTGTTTATAAAAAGTTGTAAATATTTTCAATAAAACATGTAATAGTAATGATGTTCCTAAGGACTAGAAAAAAATGGTCTAAATAATCACAGTTTTGAAAAATGGGGAGCCTAAAAAGGAAATCTTTCATCGTCTCATTTCACTAACCTTATCAGAATGCAATTTTTTTATCGCGATATTTATAAAAGAGTAGTCAATTTTATTCCTTCCAATCAGGATTTGAATGTATACCATTTGGAGTTTCCTCCTTTTAGAGTCTGTCCAAGTAAAGCCTTGTATTATTTTTTTTCTCTAGAAAATGTTTACTGCCCATCCATTAAATTAAATGTTGATTGTGTGTTTCTGGAAATCCCTGTTGCTTAAAATTCACTTTGATCTGATGCTGTAATCTATAATTATCTTCTTTGGATATTAAATTTCTATTGTTTCTTATTTGATTGTGTTTGGGTACATGTGAGTCAATTAGCTATAATTTACGGTAGAGAGTATAAGACAGATCAATAAATTGCAGTGGAGTAAATAAGTAAATGGTCATCTCAGTTGCCAATAAAATGGCTGATGATTATTGGGCGATATTTCTAGAAAAACGGAGCATTTAAGATCCTGAAGATACAGGCTTATTTGAGACTTGTTTAAATAAATATATCTTCTCAGAATAGTATGTCAGAAATGTATGGCATTAATGAATGGAAAATTCACGCTTGAGTGTCTAGAATGCCTAAAGTTAGTGATTATTTTGAGAATAAATTAAAAAACGATTGTTAAAGATTACTTTAGTGAACGTTCCATTTTTCAAACGACAAGGAAGCTATTTAGGAAAGAAATTCTAATTTTGAACTTGATTTTTCAGATTACGAGTTCGTAAACTGAGCTAAAACCCTATTTCCGAACTTCAGCTATACAAAAACGGGAGGACATTTGTTCTCGACGATTATAAAATGTGCCCGCAATTGCTTTGATACCACAAATATCTTTAAGAATTTAAAGAATATTTGGTTGCTATGTATGCTCCAGAATAATCTACGAGGTATAATTCAAAAATTGTATGCACAAAATATCCATCTATAATAATAATTAAGAGTAAATAAATATCGGTTTGGTGCATTTTTTTGTATATTTTCGCTTTAATACATTATCTTTTAATCTGATCTGAAATATTTACCGATTTATTTTCATGCTATAACAATTTAATGTTGCAAATAATCTCTTAATAAAGTTTTCCCGAAATGAGTAAAAAATAAACTATGGAACGTAGTTATGTAAAACATAGTTTAACCCTTTGACTTCACATTTATTTGAAGCGCATTTATTTTTTTAAACATATTAAAGCAGTAGCTTTTACGTAAGAATTTATTTATGTCTTATTATTCAGAATATATACTCCTGCATGCTATTGAGATAACTTAAGCTAATTAGAATTACAAAAAAGATCGAAATTTTTTTTAAAAATACGGAACGTTCTGATACGTCAAATGTACCCAAAGAGTTAAAAACAATCTCATCTTTTCGCCATCAATGCATAGCTCTATATTATTAAGTTATATTAAATATCGAGAATTTGAAGTAAACAGTTAAACAATCTGATGTAATTGACCAATTTTACTCACATTTTCTTTAATAAAAAATCTGCATGATTCAAGTGAATGCTCGTAATACTGGCAAAAAGAAAGAAGAATACACTGAGTAAGAATAGAAATTACCGCCTTGACATTCTTTTGAATTAGATGTTCCCTCTTGGTAGGTATATTAATAGTTACTTTTATTCCTCTAATAATATAAAAGGTATTGAGATATTGAAGCGTTTCTAAGTGATTTTTGCATTTCGAATTACTTAATGATACATTTCACTTGATTACCGATTTACAGCTAAAAATTTAGCAATTCGATGCGCTTACGTGACATTGTTCAAGTATATGAAGGCAATAACTGTTTACTCAAAATAGTTATAATTATGAAGTGAAAACTTAGTGGATGATTCACTCTTTACTTATGAATGTGTTTTTGAACTATTAATCCCTTATATTTCTAAAAATAAGAATGTAACTTTTTCTGGTGATTTTCTAGCATAACATAGACTAAACGATTAACGAAACTTCAAGAAATAAAAGTGCAGTTTCAACATATTTTGAAGAATTCTGACATCTTATTCATTAATCAAGGAATTTTTCCCGAAAATAATAAAGGCACATCTTCCCGCATTTTGTGGAAGGCAGATGCGGTTCAAGTTGTGTTAAAGCAAATAGAACGAATATCACGCTTTTAAAACATTATTACATGTTATTATTTTACGATGTTCACACAATTCTAGACAGAGAAATTGAACATAACACAATAATACCCTTTAGGATGTCTTAATTCTATATCTAAATCTTTGTCCACATAAATAGCTTATAAAAAAATTCATGTAACGTTATAGAGAATTTATTTAACGAATAAGGTTAGTTAAAATTGTGATTTTTTTACAATGTCTTCCCACATTATTTCGGAGACAAAATGCTATATTCAAAAAAAAATGTTTTTAGAAAAACAATTCATAAAATTCATATAAAATAGAACAAATGGCTTCATATACAGTTATATTTCTCTGCATCTATCAGGATACTTAGTAGTGATAAAAGTGTAATGATTGTTAATACAATGAGATCAAAACTGAGAATGTTTCATAAGTACTTTTCTTATTTGGGGTATATAGAGATAAATAATCAGTATTTAAAAGGCATCCCAACGTTTTCTACAAAAAAAAGATAGAAATTGCTGTTACTGAAAAAGTTCCACGAAACGTTGTTCAATCACTTAAAACATTATCATTATATGTATATATATACTCTGATAATCTATTCAACGTTTAATTATGTTCATTTTAAAGGAAACGGTTGATAATGGATAACAATTAACTTTAGGATTTTATCTACCAACTTTTTTTTAAAATCGTCTCGAGTGTCAAATAATATTTTTTAAAAATATCTCGATTTCTTACTTTACGCACAAGAATTGAAAATCAAATTTAAAAAAAAAATGGATAATTTCTTTCCTGAATTGACTCAGCTTGGCCAGTAACCGTTGCAAAAGACTCAATCTTTTATGAAATTCTTCCCTAAATTTTATAATTGACGATAATAGATGGTAGAAAAAAAATGAGTTGCTAAATAAATGCAAGACAGATTATTTACAAATTATTACCCTTCTTTGAATACAATACAAATAAATACGACAACAAGAGTAATTTTAAAACATCTTTACTTATAAATACACTCTTATTCTTTTCTTCCATTAAGGATTGTTATCCACCGATTTTCGTTGTTCTATATAAAAGATTGGAAAACGACTTTTTTTTTTTTCATAATGAGAAGTTTGCAGTAGAGTTATATTCTTTGTAAATTGTTTTTGAATAGCTTATTCTCATAACATTATTGAACTCTTATATTCGAAATCTAATTAGATGCACAATTATTCAGTTAATATTAATGTTTCATTTTAAAGCTCTAATACTCAGAATATAAAGCTGAATAAGCGAATTTTTTTCAGACAACTATTCTGAAGTTTCTTTCAAATGTATATATATAGATATTCATAATTATTGAAATTAATAAACATCAGCATGATGAACAGTATTAAAAACATCTGAAAGGCGAATTGTGAGGTATTAAATATACGTTTAAATGTTTTCGAATATTTTTATTTAATACATAAAAGGATATTTTACGTTTATCTATTTTTTGTTGCTTTAGAAAGCCTACAAAAGAATTTTGTAAATTTTTAATATGATTAAATGTTATAATTTATGGCTTAATTAACATACGGTCAAATTTCTTACCATGAACCGAGAATAACATCAAGCTGTAGTAGTCGCCAATATATTTGCTTAACTATCCATTAAGAGCATTCCTTTTCAGTTATTCTTTGTGCTTAACAATTGCAAATAACTGTCACATGTTCACAATGTTTTATAGGTAAGATAAAAGGATTTAGTTAATTCATATATTGAGCCACATTTTAGACATCCAAATTAATCAATTAGTGAGCAAGATTTGTTTTGAAAAAATTAAATGACCGATCGTTACAAAAATTTCAATGATATAAGAGTAAGAATGTACTTAGTCCTTTAAGAGACCCTGAGAATTTGATCAGTATTTATATCAAGATTTGTTCATTTATGGAGATTCCCAGTTAAAATCTGTTATGCATGAAAAATATTTTATCAACAATTGGATAAATTTCAAATGTTTAATGCATATTGCATATATAATCATAAATCCCTTAAAGTGAATAAATTTTCATGAAAAATCAAAGTATTTGTTTCCAAAGAAATTATGGAATAGTGCTATGGAAATCTGACAGTCGGAAATTTGAAAATGTTAATATTTTAAGAATAATTTCTTAACGGCTATAATTTCTGGTATTGTTTCCCTTTGATTTTTGCCGTAAGATTTCGCTTAAACTTCATGTTCCAAAACTTTTTACACGTTGACCACAGAGAAAATTTTGTTAATTGACATCTCAAAACACAGTTAAAGTCATTCAAATAACAGAGAGGTAATCAGGAGCTTAAACTTATTATATAACTTGTAGTAAATAATACACATGATTTAATCAAGGTCCAAATTGCCATCTTAAAAATATACAAACGTGAAAATTAAATCATATGAAAGAAGGAAAATAGGACTTTTACATATCTCCCAAGCATGTTATTTTTATGTTAAATGTATGTCTAAAGAGAATGCAAGTAATAAAAGATAGAATGTCTAAACCCATTGTCCGAGTTTAAAACAAGCATTGAATAATAATTTTTCAGCCAATAGACTAAAGTGGAGTAATTTTCAGATGATAAATAATACGTCAGTCCATAAACATTTCAAGTGTTCCATATCTTAGTTGAATCAATACGGCAACTTCCCAAATCAGAAAAGATATAATCAGATAGCAAAAACACTAACGTTTAAGGGGTTAAATTAACCGTGTCATAAGTAATCGTACACACGATTACATATGATATATTATGTCGTATGTCATACGTAATCTCCTTATCAACAGCTCAATTTATCAAATTTTTCACATTTCCTTGTCAATTTTCATATAGTTTCAGCTACTTTTATTATTAAACATTTTCTTATTAATACACAAAGATTCGTAGTATGATATTCGAGAGAAGTGGATTTTTGGCTCCAGTAAGCAAACAATTTATCTTGCAACGACAACGTACACTCCGAAGGACAACTGGTAGCCAGCCACTGTTGCTCTTTGTTGACACAGTGTTGATTAAGAAGATGAGAAGCTATGTGAAAGTTCTCCCATTTTCTCGATGTATTTAAAAATTTCCCCTCGTACAAAATTTCCGCTAGAGCTTGAAGAGGCAGATGGGCTAAATTGGTATGATTTTTCATAGCACTTAAAGTACTTACTTGTCCGGCGAATGCACATAACAGGAATAAAGGCTTTTCTGATCGTTTCAGTATCATTTTAGCACATCTCTTCACGTATAGCATAGCCTTACTATCCGAGTCTTGATTCCAAAATAAAGTGATATCAAAGTCGTCCGAGAGCCTTCCCTTCATTAGTTGTCTTAAAATCTCCAATGAAGTGCATACGTTTCCGATTTCTGGAATAAACTTTTTGGGAATTGATTGCATATTAATAAGAGGTGGTTCGATGAATGATTTGCGCCATTTCAGTTCATAAATATTCATCAAATATACTCCGTAGTCATCTACAAAACGTGAAATCGTAAAAGGGTTTTCCTCTTTTGAAAGCATCATCAGTAAAAATATTATACAACCGCGGATGTCGCGTGAGTCAAGAAAGCGTAAATTGTTTTATTATTTCAAGTTAGTAATCTATTATCTTCTAATCTATTGCCGAGTTTACATTCGGCCAGTTATAAGACAACCAGTAGGCAGCGCATGCGCAGAGAGGAACTGATTTATGTTTGCCACAATTTCATAATATAGATTCATCATTTTATGCTTGCCTATAAACTTTGTTTTGGCGTTCCTGATTTTTTAAAAATTGAGTATCGTTTTAAAATGATGGATATTTACACAAAGAATCATGGTAAAATAAATAAAAAAAGGTCACCATACCTACATTTGAAAAAGTATAGGAAAAAACGGCAAAGAAAAAAAATCACAATATCATAGAATAAACAAGGATAAAAAATGTCGGAGTTAATCTATGATAAGTGATCAATTCTTTCACGCCCAAAAGCCGCCAAATTCTACGAATGCATGCGCAGTAAGAAAAAAAAAGTACGATACAGTGACATGTTGTTGTCCTGTCGGGAGAATTACCGAAGAGCATTTTTTAGCCTTTCTAAGTATGCGCTGATCACTAGCCGTCTTATAACTGATCGAGTGTAAACCCGACGTATTACAGGTAAACAAGTGCTTACAAATACTCATTTATCAATTCCACGCATGTCCGAAAGGCATGTGATAGGTCAAATATATAATCTATCAAGTGGATACTTTTGATTCTTTTATTTTATTGCGTTTAGTAAAACTTTATATTTCCCTTTTAAGAAACTAGTTTGGTTCTGGAAACAATTTTCCCCGTCCCTTTTATTGTTCTGGAATCAATTAAAACTCTAGTATGGGAAATATATCACACTGAATCAGCACTTGTTTTTAACCTTCCGTTGGTCGCCACCATTTTCGTCTTTAAATGGTCGCAATGCGTTTTGTGGATTTAAAAAAATTTCTGTGATAAGTTCATTCGATTTTGATAATCTTTTCCTTCCTAAATTAATGCCTTAGTGAAAATTTAAATGAATTTTCTGTAATAAAAAAACCAAATTGTAAGCACAAAAAACAGCTAACAGATGCAAATTACATGGGTATCTTTTAAATACTGCGATTAATGTTGAATAAATACTTAGAAAGTAAAATTCAGTTTTATTGGGTTGAGGTCAAAAGTGAATTCTGGCATGCTCATTTTAATAAAATTGCTTTAATATCATATTTCGATGCAACATGAGCACTATTTTAAGGCAATATCTTATTTCGAACCACAAAGAGATGACGAGGCTGTAGCCTGAGTCAAAATGCCATTTCTGAACTTTCATGCAATACCAACGTGAGGGCATTTAACCTTGCTGTATTTAATGTGCATTAGCAATTGCTTTTTAAGAGAAAGTATCTTCAGGCTTTCTGCACCCCTTACTATCATCTCGGCCCCCCAAGCCCTTCCTCCGAGTAATTAATTTTTTATTAATAAATATTAACCCTCTAACTACGTAATTTTTAAAAATCACTAATTAGATGCGATTTTTGGAAAAAAAATTCTACTTATTTTGAAACAAAGTGAAGGTATACTGTATGTTACTCGATAAAAATATGATATTGTTTCGTAGGTACTTTAGCGTGGAATTCAATGACACACAGGAAGTAAAGCTAAACCAATTTATTAATTCAACTCAATGAGCGAAGCACAGATAGAATCTATGGACACAGTGACTGAGAGATCGGCTTTTATTTCAGCAGGTTAAGTTCCAGAATACTTTTCTGGATACTGTAAGAAAAGACCAGAGAACTTATCTGATAAACTAAAGAAAGGTCCAGAATCTTCTGGAACACGAAATAAAGAAGAACATAAATGAAGGAATTAAATAAAAATTTACATAAATTTTAAATTTTATTGTTGCTAGTGGGATTCGAAGTCAATATTTCCTGATTCTGTGACCAGTGTGATGACCATTCGGTCATGGAGAGTCGATTGCTTTGTTTCAATGCGGCAATATCACAAAAATCTGTAATGGTAAAAATAAATATTCTAAACTGCGAAAAACGTGGGATCCAATAAGAAATGGGCTGATTGCCAAACCACAGAAATCGAGGGATACGCATCTGTAAAGTTAAGGACATAATTGAACTCCTTAAAGAAAGAAATGAATCTTAAGAATAGTATTAATATTTTTCATCATAATATTTGCTCCACATCCTAACAAATGAAAACAGGGTTGCAATAATTTTGCAATCTACCTAACTAATAATTACAGAGTGTGATAATCAGCTCTTCAAAAGGCAGGTAATTTAAATGGGACCTATCAGTTTCATTTAAGAAATTTTATAAAAATCAATTTAAATGAAAGTAGTTATAATCTCGTATTTACTGCTGAATAATGTCACCCTGGATTTCGATATTTGTTATTTATATCTATATAAGATGGATATGTTTATACCTAAGGTTCTGTATTCGGTAATGATGTTGCACATTTTATTGCATTTATTCTTAATTCTTTGTGTTCTCCTTTCGTTTCTATTCAGTAAGCTTTAAGACATTAATAAATATAACTTTTTCACGAATTTGAAAAGAAAAAAAAACAATTTTATAGTTTTTTTTATTTTTATCCCTAATATTTTAAGATTTTCCCTTTATTACCATCATTGATTTCGCATACCAACAGGGGTATGTGTACCATTGGTTAGAAATCTCTGATCTAAAATGTATTATTTTAAAATAAGACAAGAGACAAAGTATCAAAATGTAATAATAACAAAGTATCAAATAAAGTAAATGTAATAATAACAAATGTAATAAGAGACAAAGTATCAAAATGTAATAATAACAAATATCAGTATGCTATATATCTTTCTTTTTTTTTTTTTACTTTAAAGCAATTACTGCATTAAAATAAGAAATAATCGTAACATAAGATCGTATTTTTAAAACTAATTTCCAGTTCTATCCGAGGAATACTTTTAGATTGGCTGATAATTTTGGTAAGATTACGATGACGATACCAAAAACACACACTTTGTCTAGATTTTAACACTTCATCAGCAAGAACACATTTTACTGACATGATATTTACGTGTATTAACGTTTAAATGGGGAGTTACGGTCTGTCACCCCGCTAGCAATGGATTTTCCATCAACCCAATTCTATTTTTAGCTTTATCAAACGGATTGACTCTGTAGCTTCCTGTTTCGTGACCTTCAATACAAGAGAACTTTATCAACCGGTTTCAGTGGATGCTTTTTAAAATAATTCATCTGTTTTTTTGCTTGACATCTGTAAGATCACACCTCCCTTTTAGTGTTAAACAAGGCTTGGAAGATGGTGCTAAAACTGGGTTCTAGAAATATCATCCAACCTACATATCCTCTTTATAGAGTAGAGCTATGGAGATTTTTAAATGAAGCAGAAAGTGATTTGAATAATGAGGATAATTGTACAGAAGATTCTTTCAAAGAAAGTTCGCACTCGGCTGGTTTTGTTATATATGTTCAAATATAACTAATTTTTATAGTGATAGTATATTTTGAAAAATTTCTAAAATATATTAATATACCAAGAGAAATATATACATAATATACAGACTGTTTTTTATACTAATACTTAATTTGTATGTTTAAAATAACCTCTAAAACTGATGACGCCAATAAAAAAGGGTATATTTTATCCATTGTGATTTTGTTGATTTTTTCATTATATTATTTATTATTATTCAGGAAAAATAAATACGATTTAAAAAATGACGAGTAATAAGTTTTTTCAAGAATATTATTTCCTGCAACCTGTAATTTGAGAAGAAAATGTATGCTCAAATGAAATTATATTTTTCAATGATAATATAAAAACTTCTAACCATTTCTTGAAACATGTTTTGAAAAATTTCTAAAACATATTTGTATATAAAGAACAATATCTACAGAATATATTGGCAAATTTTCATGCTAATGCTTTTATAGGAAAATAAAATTTGTGTGAAGAAAATGCGGTCTCACAGACAGCCCCTCCCCAGTAAAGTCCTAAATTTTGGCCTCCATAGTAAAGGGTTAGTTCAAATACACAGCGAATCTCCAACTGATCAAACATCGGACTTGAAACTTCCCGATTTTAAAATTTGAGATCTATCCAACAGGTCACCAAGTCCAAAATTGATAGCATGTGTATTTTTGTCTTTGATTTTTTTTTTTCTGAAAGGATTCTGCACTAGCTTAACAGTCAAATCGACAACCAAACATCTTTCTGATCAATTAAAAAATTCTTAAAGCTGACACTTATAATGATATTTATTTTAAACAAATAACAGAAAAAAAAAATTTTTAAATCAAATCCTACTTAGGTTAGTAAACATTTTTTTTATTTTAGTTATTCTTTATTAAATAATTACAATTAATATAAATATGTATCTAAATATGACAGAGTCACAATATTAAGCGGCAAAATAGAAAGCGGATTTCCTGGCAATTTTCCATCCTCCTTTCTATACATGGTGTTCGAACTCGCAGCCCAAGGGCTGGAAATCTATATCAGACTATCCTGGTCTAACGATTACAATTACTATAAATTATTGATCAAAAAATTATGCTAGCATTGAATTTTCAACGCCAATTGAGGATTTAAAGCCAACTGTGACAACGCAAAATGCGTGCTTTTTCTACATAAGTTAGTACGCTATACAGATTAGAAATTTCTAATTTTCTATATTCTGTATTGTTTTAATTCGAAAGTACTTCAAAATGAATCGGAAAAATCTATTAATTAACAATGTTTCATTTTAAATGCATCAAGCATTATGAAAATAAACAGAATCGTTTAAAATAATCGACCGAAAACATGTTAAGCCTAACCTCATTAGCATTGGAAAAAAATAAACTGAATTCGTTACTTATTTGGCAGCGGGGTAATGAATATTTTTGGCTAGAATGTTAATTTTAAATTAATTAGTAAAAAAATAATGTATTAATATTTGAAAAAAACCCGTATTAACATCAAATGCCATCCACTACAAGTTTTAAAAAATTTACTTGAACTTGATTGAATGAATAAACAACATTTTATTAACGATTAACTATATATAGGGAGAGTGTGAGCTAATAGTAGGAATTGAAAAAGGATGTTTAACTCTTTCTAGTCTAACGGGATGTTTTATACTATTGCACTATAAAGTTATTACAAATCTATCTTGAAAAGGTTAAATATTAAATTAACTTTTAGAAAATTCAATCGTTGCTCAGTATTTATTATGTCCTTTTATAGTTATATAAGCCCTTTTCTCAAAAAGAAAAAAGACATTTCATTCCATTTCAAGTGAGTTCCTTTCGCTTATTTGATATGTATCGACTTCATTATCCTGAATCCGGATCAGAAAGCGAAGAAGACACTTGAACCGATAATAACTAAAGAAAAGTTGATCCTTATGATTTTCTAGCGTGTTAGCAGAATGTATTGGGCAGATCTCAAATTGTGACATTGTCTCAAGGTTGCCCAGCTTCTTGTCTTTTATGCAAACAATAGCCTTTCACAATATATTGCGTTGACAGACAAAATTTCTTACATTTTGGTATACCAATCACAACTTTTAAATTCAGCAGCTTATATCAGATCAATCTATACAAATTTAACTTTACGGATTTTCATTATTTGAATCATAAAAATTTTAACAGATTTTCTAAAGATTTTGGTATTTCCTTGATTGTTATGAAAATTAGGAATGTAAAGGTTGAAAACACATAATGTAGTTTTAATATTTTTTTAGGTTGTTTGCTTTGGATTCTTAAATAATTTATCATTTTTAGTGTTTAAAATTTTTAATTTTTTTGTATACTTTTTGTTTTGAAGAATAATTTATGTAAATTTTAAATCCATAATGCATTATTAAATATTTCTGTGGTTCATTCATTACAGCTTTCATTTCTAAAATTTATTACTTATTCTTATACAAAGAAAAGAGAAAGCATTGAAATCATTAAAAAACTCAATATGTTGACAAATCGCCGAGTTTTAGACTTCTCTGAGTGCAAAAAACATATTTTTTGAATTATGTCTGTCTGTGACAAAAATATTTCAAAAACTTTTAAGCTAAATTGGTGAAGTTTTTATTTAGTCTTTACATCAAATTAAATATTCATATCTTATTTTGACTAAATCCATTCAGAGGATGCCTGTCTATCTGGCTGTCCAAATATAAGTTAACACGATAGTTATAAAACGTAGATAGCTAGATGGATAAAATTCAGGACAAATTTGTATTGTGATTAATGGCGCTTGCCCTGGACAAGCCTCCCCTGATACGATCAGCAGATTTTAAGCCTAAGAAATGCGTCTCTTTGTTTTACAAGAAGCACTATCTAGGGACAAGAGTACGACTTAGCTACACACACATCACAACCCTTTTTAGGGGATGGACTACATTCATGCAACTTCATTCATACATCACAGATCGTAATTTAGACCTGTAACAGAGAACGATCACCTCTGACCCAGTACACCCAGTGATATTACTCTCGTCATGGAGGACTTTGCGACCCCGAACAGATTTAACGAGCGCCAGTAGCCACACACTCGGGGAATCTTTTGGCCGATGAGTTTCGAACTCATAACCTAAACAGCACGAGTCCAACGCTCTACCAACCAGGACATCCCGGCCCTCAGGACAAATTTAATATCCATAATGTAGGTTCCTGTCAACATTTGAGCAACTCCAACAGGAGTATAACCTCTGTCAGTCTGTGCTTTCAGAAACAGGTAAACACGATAACTCAAAAACGCAATCCTTTAAATATTATAAATTTAGAATGTGATTTTGAGATCAGAAATGTAGTTCTATGTCATATTTTTGATTCAATCGATTGGGGAAAATGTATCTGAAGCACAGATTCGATTTTCGGATACTATTAACCGCATGACAGGGATACACCACCAAAACTCTCTGCAAGGATCGCACGATAGATTCAGTAAAAAGCTGGATTCGTGTCAAAAGGTAATATTTCGTAAATGATGAATACCAGTAAGACATACTCTGGGATAACATCTTTAGAAGAAAATTTGAAATAAAGTTTTTGAAACTACTCCAGCCGAAATTATAGCAATGAAAACCAACAATAAAATGTTTGATGTCCCTAACCAAATTTGTATTTAAATTGTTTCATAAAAAAGTGTATTTCCGAATTCGTAAAGAAGTGAAATTTGATATCAGTATTTGATTATCAGTACTTAAATGGAATGTTATATAAAATAACGAAGACACGTAAATCGCTCAAGGCAGTTATGCTTCAGTTTATTATTCTCTATAATTCTTCATATACTTTCTTACACAAGTCATTATGACTGTCATTCCAGCATGTATATTTATTACACGAATCTTGCTTAAAAGAACAGCCGGACGGACAGTGAAACTACCTCCTCAAAAGAAGACTTTCCAACTCCATTCAATCGATGTAGACCAGAACCACCAATACCAACAACAACAAAAACCCTGCTCGGAAGTATGTACGTTTCTTCATTGTTAAAATTGTGTGTCAGGATTTCCAAAGAAGATAAGTTGATTAAATTATTGGAAGTATTTGATATTTATAAACATCTTTAATTTTATAAAATGGTGGATTATACACATCGAAAAAATATGAAATACAAATTCCAATGTTCTTTTTTTCCTCCATTGAAAAATAAATCACTCCGTTCAGCGCATCTTTTATCTTAATATGTGCTGGATTCAAATTATTCAAATTTATTGTCCATCATCTTCGTCTTCTTCGGGAACAGATACTTCGGGAACTGAAATTGAGTAAAGCAATCAACAATTTGCAAGTTTATTTATAAGGACTAAGAAAAGACAATTTGAAAAAGAACTGTATATTTCAAATTTATTAATAACAGATCAATACAAACAGATGAAGTAATAAATTTCATTTATAGCACAACACATTAAAATCTTTTTCACATTTAGCAATTTATGATAAAGAAGAAAACCACTTGAAAATTAGGAAATTTAATTAATTGGAACCTAGAAATTTTTTAGTTTTTAACTGTCCAGACAGCTCTTTCATATCTATTCTGGATTAATTTATTGTTAAAACTGACCAAATTGTAGAATAATTCTTAAGTGTTTGAATTTACAATGAATGCAGTATCACCATTCCGGATAAATGAGAAAACTAAATAAAATGATTGTATTGTTTTCAAAATTTCGAACTCAAAATATCAATAATACTCATGTCAGAAATGTCATTAACCGATTTCTCTGTATTTAAAGAAAAACCTTATTTAGTAATGGTTTACACACTTTTAGAAACATGGCAAAAATTAAATAATTAATAGCCAGCGTTCACTTTAAGCATGTTTTGAGAAGGGGTAATGGAATTTTAAACTATATTATCTTTGACATTAAGTTCAAATTACCTGTTGAATTTCAAGGTAACCGTCTTAATTCCTTTTTATATCACATTATTATTTTTTTTTTAATTTTCAGTATTTTATATTTTGTAGAAAAAGAGCGCCATATCCATTGACGAATTTAAAACAATATTTCTTACGAGGGAAAGATTGGTTTTAATGCGAATCAATGTGAGAATTGATATTCTTCAACATCAATCTTTGGAATTTATCAAATATTCATTATAGGACTATATATAGGACCAAATATTCAACATGAGAATTTAGCATGTAATCTAATTGATAAAAGTAAGCATAATTTTTTAAATTTATTTAACTTGAGAACGATTCTATTACTCATATGTTCACAAAAAATAGTCTAGATACTCATTAATTCTAAAGTGATTTACTATTTACTAAGATTTTCTAGTTAAAACGAACGAAGATGGACTTGAAGAAATATAATCATGATGCATTACAATTATATTGCTGTTCCTGTTTTATGAAAAGTAAGAAAATATGAAGTCAACCAACAATAAGATATACAAGAATTGTGTTAGTTTTTAAACACCAGCTCTACTGAATTTAGGGATTTAATATTTTGACAAACATGTATCTAAATCATATGAAGTTAAAAGTTTGAGCAAAAAAATTAATATACAATTAATTTTTTCCATTTTTAATGTTGTTTTTATAAAGTTTCGAATGTACGAATTAATTTCTTTATCTGCATAAAACAGCATAATGGACAAATTCTTTCGTTTTTTAAATACTCATTTGTGACCTATATAATTAAAATACTTTCAGAAGAGAAAATTATCTTATATATAGC
>JAOUZG010003481.1:0-13060 GCA_026289955.1 Argiope argentata
TACATGCTATCCTTTTTAATAAAAGATATTAAACTGAAAAAAAAAAAAGCATTATTTGCCAATTTATCTGCAGACATAAATTACACACAAAAATTAAATAAGATTTATAAAATTTTTATTTTTTTCTTCTAATCCTTTGCCAAGCACAATGATGCAAACATTATATGGAATTTAATTCAATTTACATATCAGTTATTATGAAGCAATTGCATTCTTTAAAAAAAAATCAGTTCATATTAAATCTTTGATAAATATATCAGTCAATATCAATCAATTTTCATCAATGTATCAATTAATATTTAATGGCTGAAAAACCTGAATTGTTATGTATGTACCTTATGTTCTTGATGCCTCTCCAAGAGTGCTTCAGCACCAGCAACATCCTTTGCCAATTCATCAGCAGAAATAATGGCTTTCATGTCATGAATCCAGGACACTAAATCTCTGAAATCAGCCAAAAATCTATGCAGAAGATAAGATTCATCTAAACGCCTGCGTCTTTCTTGAGCCTGAAAGGTAATAAATAATAAATAAGCATTCCTTACATATTATAAGTTGAAAAGGGCAAATATTTATAGTTGAAATAGGCAAAAGATATACCTTTGATTTTAGACTTTCCCAGTTTGATGATATTTCAGCATTTTTGGACTGAATTTGATTAGAATGATCTTGATGTATGTTACATAACCTGTCAGCTTCTTGAGCCAAAGTCATGACCTGAAAATTATCAAAATTAATGATTAAAAACTTGAAATATATAAAAAATTATTATGCATCACAAAAGATAACAAAATAAAAAAAAATCTCTACCTTATCTTCTAAAGCTGCAAGATCACGTTCTATGCCTTCATGTTTCCTTTGTAAGGTCTGCACACTGACAAGATCACGGCCATAATCATCAGATGATAAAACTAAATCTTTTTCAGTGATCCAAGCAATTGTTTCATCAGCATCTCTGTCATAAGAAACAATTTAAATTCAGAATAAAAATTAAGAACAAATCAGATAATTGTTATACAATTAAATAAATACATATTCTTTTAAATCTGAACAGAAATTACTGGATTATTAAGTTAAATTTCTAAAACAAAATCTTAAAAATAAAGTATTGCTAATTTGATAAAATGTAAATGTAAAATTACAGGAAAAAAAATTCACCATCCATTTTAAATCAAAAAATGAAATATGTACTAAAAATGTAATTTACCTGTTAAACCTCTGTATTTCATGTGCTCCAAACAATTTTTCTTGTTTCAGAAGAGTCAATGCTTTTAATCTTTGCCAAGCATCATTTAATTCCTAAAATATCAATAGATTAATTGTTCATTTTTAACAATAAATATATGGAAAATAATTTATACAAAATACTGTACATTACAGTTGATAACAAAATAAATCTCTCAATGTGATTAGAGAATTAAGAGGTATTTAAGCACTTCAACTTGATGAAATATAGAAAAGTTATCTTAAACAATTTCCCCCAATAACATCTTTTAATGTTGCTCGAAGAGAAAGGCAGAGTTTATGAGAAATATCTTTAAACTAGAAAGAACCAGTTTTAGAAAAGAATTTGCTAATATAACATTTGGGTTCAGTACAAATTACTGTCTGTGCTTGGAGGAAAAACATATGTCATTACCTTAAATAAAATGAAGCCTGATTTCAAATGATTAGAAAATAATTAAAATGCAGATAAATTGAAATTACATATATATATTCACAAATAATATAATAATCTTGGAACAAATACTAAAGGACATGGATGGACAGCAATAATGCCTTGGAACTTCTACAACAGAGGTACCTTGATCACAGGATATTATGACATTTTCCATAAAAGTAAATAATGCTATGATACTTTCATTGTATTAGAAAAGGTTATCTGCATTATTTTTAATGAAATAAATATTTATTTCAATTTTAATGCATCAAATTTGGGTTATTTTGTATACTGAAAGGGAAGGATTTTTTTTGTAACCTTCACATAAAACGAATCTAGAAAACATAGTGCTTTTACTTTTCTTCTTAAAGCTTTATTTTATTAAATTAATAAATTTGGTATAACATTTTTTTCACTCTAGAAAATTCTTTCAAAAATAAAATTAAAAAGCTTTTCTCATCATAGTCTCCTATTGTTGTAAAAATTAAAAGCATTTATAATTGAATTTTTTAAAAATTATTTATTAATAGGTTCAATCAACGATTATTTCACAGATATAATGCATAAAACAGGGCATAACACTGATAAAAATAAATATAATAGAAAAGGTGTACAATAAGTTAAAGTATGAACATTTAAAAATAGAACATTACTATTTAGGGGTACTAATATTCATTTTACATTGTACCCTAAATGTCAAAATATGTTTAGATAAAAAAAGGGGGGGATGGAAAAAAATTACTACTCAAACAATTAAAATTCTATACCTCATTTTTTTCATTAAAAAAATCTATTTCATATTAATGTTATCTGTAATTAAAACATCTAATATTTAATGTTTCACATTTTTTCTAACGAGTTTTAGACAGAAAAGGCATACTAATTCTTTAAATTTAGATTAATTTCATTGAAAAAATACCAAGTAGAAGTATGAAGCAGAACATTTCTGTACACTGCAATAAAGTACTTTAAGAAATGCTTAAGAGACAAGAAAGAATAAAGTTATAAAAACTCATCGTAAAATATAATTTCTGAAAGAAATTTGCTTAAATAAACATTATCATAAAGAAAGCGACAAACAAAACAATGGTAGCAAAATTCTACATTAGATGAAATTAAACTTCAGTTTTCAAAATATCAAGAATATTAATAATTGATTTCATCCTTAAAACTCACTTCTTTTCTGGTGTTTATGGTTTCCTTTTCAGGGTGACCTTCATTTATTAGTTTATCAGCTTGTTCATTAACTTCTTGAACTCTGAATTCTTGACTGGCCATGTCCTGCAAATAATTAAAATGAAATAAATAAATTGAACATTACTATATTAAGAGAAGAGTAAAATGCAAATTCAGAAATAACATGACAAACCTTCTGGAATTCGTCAAACTTTCTCTGAAGTACTTCAACATGTTCCAAATCTTGACCAAATTCATCAGTTGTGACAAATGCTTCCTGAAAAATATATTTAAAAAATTATAAAACATTATCCAGGTATTAATAATAAAATCACTTTGAAAAGAATTTAATACTCAGCGTGAAATATTGCACATAAAATATAGTAAGATATAAATAAGTCTCAAGAAGTGCATTATAACTGCTTTCTTAAAACTGACAGTAGCTAAACATGAATGTGCTCATTAAAAAATTTATTACATTAAAAAAGTGATTTCTTATTTAGTAGCTGTATAAATCTAATATAACAATATATCATACTTCCAAATATAAGCCAGTCAAAAAATTATCCAAAATTTATATTAAAACAAAAAAAAATATGTATACATATATTCTGCAACTTTCAAACTTGTTATACTGAGGGTGAAAATACTGCCAAATAGGGGAAATATTTTCCGATCCAGTTGCTATAATGTAAAATGCTAAATGCAAACAAGAGTCTCAACTCTGGTACCTTCATCTGATGTGAGTATATTCCCTCTCTCCCATTCATTTGCTGTCTTGTTCGCGATCTATGGGCTAACCTTATTATCTGAGCCATTATTTCATCGGAAATTGCAAGGGAAAAGAAATTCTTATATAGGATTTCTAAACTACGAGTGATCCTGTTTATATAAATAGTTACAGGATAGTTACTCAATATTTTTCATAAGTCCTCTGTCTGATATAACAAACCAAAAATTAAAACTGTTGAAAAATAAAACAACTGATTTATCTCAAAAAATAATTTTATATTTTATATTAAAACCAATTTTTTTCTTAAAAAGAATATAAGTTATACAAATAAAAAGCCTTATATTTAAAGATTTATCGCTTAGGCTAGGTTAAAAATAAACATAAATACATTTTTTAAAAGTTAGCAGATTTATACAAAAGCTGATTCCCATAAACTCATTTATTTTAAAATAAAATATTTCAGCTTTATTTTTACTCTTTCAATAATATTTAAATTCAAGCAAATTAGTGAAGGATCAAACTGATGTCAATAAAATAATTATGAAATTCTAGATAAAGAAAAAGAAATATTTTATATACAATAGACCAACAGAAATTAAAGCAATTAATATTCATTATATTTTAATAACTGAATACTTTTCATATTTTATTACATAAAATAGGAAAACTGAAATATGTAAGGAATACTCTAATTTATATAATAATAATGATGCAAATTAGTGTTTGAAAAAAATAACCTATAACTTACCTTATCATTGATCCAAAACATCACTTCATCGCACTGACGAAGGAACTGAACCAAAACAAGAGCCTGTTGTAATTTAAGCCCTTTATCTGCTAGCTTAGATAGCAGCAATTCCCAAAGGCGATGCAGCTCTTCCAATCGATGCTAAAAGTTAAAAATTATATAAACTCTATATTAATGAAATTGAATTATGTATAACTTGTATGATTGGAAATAAGATAATTAAATTTACATTAGTGTCTCAATTCAAAAAATTAACAGCCTAAGGTTTTCCCTCAAGTAGATTATTTATTTAGGCTTTAGATTATAAGTTATAAGAAAAGTAAAATGTTTCTTACACAAGAATTTTGATAAAGCAGAAAAGTGCAGATTTTTTTCTTCTTTAAAATGTAATAATAAATAACCATTTCTCCTGACCAGGAAATGAGATATTGTCTATCAAGTTACCTATCATATAATTTATTCTTTAGTTCATCATTAGCAATGAAATTATCACAGAATAGATGACTGATTAGGAAAAGAAAATAAATATATCATTAAAGCAAATAAAAGTTGGTTCAATTTAAAAGAGAAAACTAATTATTCAACAGTACAAAAGTTATATGAGCAAAAGTAATAATTCTGTCTATTATACTTTATCACAGCATAATAAACAGAATTATTACTTATGCTGTTATAATATAGTATAATTGCCTTATGCTATATCACAGCATAAAGAAATGTCAAGTAACAAAGGCATTAATTAGTTTCTAATTTTAATGATTATTTCTATATCAATATTTTACAAGTAAAAAAGGCAAACTTTTAATAAAATGATATAAAATTAAAAAAAAATTTAATAAATTTTTCTTATGACGACAGTATTTTTATTCAATTTTAAAAAGATTCCCAAATAGAATTTGTTTTTAATTATCAAAATAACTAATACTAATATCATTTTCATAATATTAGTTCAAGAAATTATCAAACTTGTAAAAAAAATAAAACATTATACAAATATAGTATTTACAACATTTTTTTTTTTAAAAAAATTGAGTCTTCAATGGGAAAATTATTCAAAAATTTTTCAAAAATGGTCACATAAATCACATGTAATTTATAATATAATAATTTTTTTTAAAAAAATACAGAAACAGGAAAAAAACTTACTTTAATGACATCTGAAGCAAAATGGTTCTGATTTATTAATTCAGAGCCTGTGTTATCTAATGCTACTATAGCATTGCTGTGAGCTGCAACTTCTGATTCAAAAGCTTGATGCTTTTGAATCTTTGCCTGTAAAATTAAAATATAGCAGATTAATATAATAAAAAGAATAAATAACCAATAAAATTGGAAAAATTGGTATACGTTAATAAGTTAATAATAAAAATATAGACCGTTCTGAATGAAAGAAAGGAAAAGAATATAAATCAGTTAATAAAATATAAATCTCATTAAAAAAATAAGTATCTGAAATTAATGCTATTGTCACATACTATTTCTCTACTGAAGAGCCAAAAAAAAAAAAAAAAAAAAAAAAAAAAAAAACCTGGTATGCCTGCCCAGTGAGCAAAGATAAGTGCAGCAATACAACTTGGCATGGATTCAACTTAATGCTTGTGGTAACTGGCACCATGAATCTTGCAGGGCTGCCCATAAATCCATAAGATTATGAAGGGGTGTAGATCTTTTTTGAACAGCACATTGCAAGAAACCTCAGCTAAGCTAGAGTCTACCCACATCAACGGTCCCATTTCATGCTAACTGCACATGTTCTTTCTCCTCCCAGAGCTTCTACCAGCTTGAACAATTCCTTGTAGGCATGAGGGATCCATAGTTTCATTGGATTTTTTTTCCACATCCATACACAGCCATCTATCTGATACACTTAGAAACATGACTCCTGATACCAGATATCATTTTCCCAACCTCTAAGAGTCCAATGGCACTATTGGCAAGGTGGCTTTGTGTTGCTGAGTCACCAATGGTAAATGAGATGGCTGCACTGCTGTTTGATTTGAAGTTTTACCGGAAACCTGATATCTTTACCGCCCAGCGAGAAAATACAAATTTAATCTCTACTTTGGAAATACTGTGCTCCTTCTCTTGTGTGGCATTCATTAATCACCATTAAAAATTGCTTAAATCTTGACAATGTGCCATTATAATAACAGAAATCGATGCAATAGCATTCTCAAACACTTATTGTCTTATACAAACAAACTGTCCACCACACTGAATTACACAGATTCATTGAAACCACCATGATTTGCATATAATCTAATATACCATTTTCCTGATTTTTCAGTGCACAACTCAATTCCTATTACATTGAGTCAGACTAACATTATACTCATTATTTTATAAATTGTACTTAGGTTAATTAAAGAAGTAATTATGTTATATCATATTTGGATATAAAGTGAAAATTCCAAGGAGTTCTCAATTAATTTTGAATAACAGATATTGCTGACCTTTGACAGCTTTTAAAAATTTGGAATAAAAAAAAAAGAAAATATTAATGATTTCTCACTGCTTACCAATTTAAAAGATTTAAACCATAATTACAATTCTTCATGTAATTCACTGAAGAAAATTGCTTGTTAGTAAATATAGTGTTATTCAAACCAACCAATAATTTTAAAAAAAAAACTATATTATAACTTTAAATTTAATTTGAAAAAAAATTAATTTAAAAATAAAATATTAAAATTTTGATAATTGAATAAAACATACTCTTTTCTCAGATTCCTATTTTCATATTAAAATAAACAAATTGAAGTGGCATACATCAATAACAAAGCATTCTAAATTTCCACATGCATGTTGAATACATTATCACCAATTTCAGCAAATTGTTTTTTTTTTTAAATGAAGTAACATGGCTATTTCTTGGATTGCAATATGGTTTTTGTTAAGAATTTAATATTTGCACATGGACACATATAGATAAAGGCTATTTAATAATGCAGTTCCCTACTATTTTTAATTTATTATTTTTATTTACTATAGAGCAAGTTCATAAATAAAATACAATTTTACTTTTATAGTAAAATTAAATTCATTATTTGAAGATTTCAAAAATTTAAGGTTAGAATGTTTAATATAAAATAAACATATTCTAACTTTTATTGCACTTATTAAAATGAATGTTTGAATCAGATCCAATATCATATAAAAATATTGATGCTAAGCTTTTAATGGCTTTAGAAAATCCTACCTGTAGATTGGTAGGATCTTTGTAACTTTCATCTGAAGCAGCTTGTAACTTTTCATTTATCCATGATTCAAGCTCATCAGCATCACGTTTAAAATACTGAAATCTTCGAGAATCTTCTAGTCGTTCTCGTTTGTGTCGGGCTTCGATTTTAAATTCTGAATAACGGGAAAGAACCTGATCCCTCCGTTGTTGAATGTCATCAACAGATTCCAAAACTTTTATCTCTCTCGGTTGAATATCCATGGTGGTAGCTATATGATATAAATATACAATGAATAATTACTAATACAAGATATAGGAAATAATACAGAACACTATACTAACTGATAAATAAAAATAATTAAAATAACTTAAGTTAAAGTAATTATCTATAAAGCAAATTTACAAATTTGGTGCATATAATATGTGTCACTTGAATTAATCATGTTATATTTTCAAACAAACAAACAATTTAAAAAT
This sequence comes from Argiope argentata, assembly GCA_026289955.1. NCBI lineage: Eukaryota > Metazoa > Arthropoda > Arachnida > Araneae > Araneidae > Argiope > Argiope argentata. Next base: position 7,976 of record JAOUZG010003481.1, read on the forward strand.
AACATTGTCTAGTTTTTAAAAAAAACAAACTTTTATATTCAAAATAAAAAATTATAAATGATATAAAAAATTATTGTTTCTATTTTATGTGAATTATCTTTTTTTCATAGCCTCTCAATTCAGAAATATAAAATATTTTCATAATTCCTGAGCTTAATTAGATGCTAATAAGCATAATTATGTTTATTAAATATATAAATATTTAAATAATTTGATTTTAAAATATGGCATAGTTCTATCAATAAATTTGTAAAATTTTACACATCATTAAGTTTTTTAAAAGTATTAAATACTAAATCTGAAAAGCAATTACTTATTTTTATAGTCTGACATCTGTTTTGTCATTTCTATTTTACATTAAATAATCAATATTTGAAAATGGATAAATAGATTTATCCAAAAAGAAAAATTATCAATATGTATATTTGTAAAAACTAGAAATTTACTATAATAAGTCACAGAAGAGAATCATACTTAAAATAAAATTAAAAGCTTATAGAGAATGAACAACATTATCAAATAAATTATAAATAAATAAAAATTAGCCTAACAAGCTAGAGTAGACATCTTAGAATATAAATACCTTTATTAAGTGTTCTGATAAAACAACAACAATATTTAATAAGGTATTATATCTTATTACCAAAAAAAAATGTACAGGATTTACACTGATAAAGAAATTAAGAAAGTAGAGGCCCACCCTACCCAAGAATCCAGGTTCTTAGCCAGGTAAGCTATATTTTAAATTATCTTAAAAATTCTATATTTGTTAAAACAGGATCAGGATAAAATAAACTAATTTAATACAAGTATGTACATTCTTTATTGGACACAAAATATTTAAAACACTTTACAATTAGATCTTTACATTTCCAATTAAATTAATTCTTAACCTTATTACATGAAATACTAAGTTTTGATTCTTAAATATTTTTCTATTAAAGATGTTTAAAATTTTTACAGTTGATTTTTTTGAATATAAAGAGGAACATTCATTGATGTAATATTTTTATTATATACACATATATATTTTTTTAAATTTTGAAAAACATTTAAAATATTTTTGATCACTACAATTTTCCAATTTAAAATACATTAAAAGGAAATACATAAAGAAAAGTCAAAATGTAATGGAATTAGAATATGATTTAATGCCCTAAAATGTAATTTTAGCTAAGTGATAATTTTTCAGCATATTATTGTTAGTTATTCAAATATTTCTGGGTAGAGTACTAATAGCAAATACAAAAACAAATTGGCAAGAAAATTTCCAGTTAATGCTGTATTAGAAGCCTACCAAATGGGTGTGTGGAAACGTAGGTTTATAATGTTTTTCCCAATTGTTTAATATAATAAATATATCTTTAAAATATATTAAAATAAGCAAAGAAACTTTTTTCAAGAATTCTAACAAATATATTTTTAAATTATTTGATTAACATACATATTAAAATAATACAAAGCAAGACATGAAAGTTTTTACTTTGCTTTGTTTTAGCATTAGGTTTTTTTAAATTGTGAAAATAAAAAAATTCGTGAATGTTCTTTATGTTTGAATTTAGATATGAGCAGACAAACTGATACATTTTAGAATACTCAACGGTCATTATCCAATTAAAAAAAAACACAATGTGACAAATTTTAAAACTATATACCAAATATGTCCGCTATTGAAAACAAACTTCATTATACAGTTAACTGCCCACACTTAAGTTTTCAGTGCCCAATAAACTACATATAGGGCAGTCAAATTTAACTGCTATAATATAACAGGACCATTTCCATAATCACACTTTTACTTTGTCTATGGAATCCCAATGTATGTCTAAAGACTTAAAGAATTTTTAAATGGCATACATCCGTCACAAGCCAGATTTAGAAGTCAAAATATAATTATTTGGAAATTTTGTTTTTATTAATTTTTTTAAGATAATATACAGAGGTCAAAAGAAAACAAAAGAAAAGTGGATATTTCACATTTTCAAATAAGTTAATAAAATTTTTTAAATCTTTTCTTTTTCTAAAAATGTTTGTGGAATTCCATTTTCGTTACTTTAAATTCAGTGTTTAAAACAGGAATTTACTGAAATCCATATTTTGAGCTCAGAAAAGCTTATTTAAACTTTATCTTTAGTTTTATCTGTCATACACAAGTAATATGCTTGGTGATTTGTCAGTGTGCAACTATTGGTGGTTTGCACATACAATTACTTTTTCCTGAAGGTTTCATATAAGACTTAAAAATATTAATAAGACTGTATTGTTCACAATCTCATTTTCAATCTATTCACCTAACATCAACTTACTACTTTATAACTTTTGCCTGACAAAGATACAAAAATAAAACTAATTATTTAATCCATCTAAGGTTTGTTCAAGATAAATCCCAAAATAAACTAACCAGAATTGGACAGCTTTTATACAATTCATGATCAACACAGAAAGTTGGAAACACAGAAAAAAGATCTTTATTATTTATGATTTTGAATTATTGTTTAAAGTTTTATGAGATTAAATTATTTTTTTTAGGTGCTTATTATTTGAACGAAGCACAAATGCCGCCAATTGTGAAAAAAACGCAAGCCGAGTTGCCAAGCGAAGCGAACAACAAAACAGTCAACAGTATTCTACATTATTTGGCGATTTTTTACTAGCGCCTGGCTAACGATAAAGTACCTTCAAACAAATTTCATGAAATATTTTAATAATTTTGAATATTTTCTATTTCCACACATGAAAATTTATGGGTTTTTTTCACATTATTCAATTTAAATCCTTTCTGTGACTTAAAAAAATAAAAGATTTATCACTTTACTGATATATTACATAATGCTATAAAGTGCAAAGTCAAAACAAATTATACTTAATAATTTTCATTTACACTAAATTTCCCATTTAAAAATATTTAATTTTTATATTAGAAAAATGCTTGCATTCATAAATATTTCAAATAGTCAAGTTTAGGTTAATAAATATAGATATTTTTTTTTCTAATGCAACTTCATTGAATGAATGCTTTTTCAGTTTCCAATCACATTATTAGACAAGAGGACGTTATTAGATTACAGCAACTAGTTTTCCATTACTTATTATAAAATTCTCACTATAAATATATAAATCAAAATAACTTATTTTTTCTACCTTTTACATTAGATATTTTACATAGATTATATATAATATTTATGAAAATTATAGACATCAAGAATTTGTATTAATAATAAACATGTATTAAAGAAATGACGAAGTAATTAATAATTCCATAATAATTTCGATGATGTTTGACTAATGTGAAAATTGCAAGCACAAATTTTATCATTACGCTCACTCAATGTAGGTCATTATGATCGCTGAAAATTTATAAATTTCAAGAGGTGATTTTAAAACTTAATATGATCCCAACATGGTAATAGATGAATAAATGCATTTGAAAAGAAACTACAAGGATGTGTATCAAATGAAAAATGTTACCGTGTGAAAATGTATGACATAAATATTTGTTTTCAGAAAACGTTTTATTTATTGTTAAATATGCAGCATAAAGTCATGGAAAATTTCACAGAAACACAACTAGAAACTGCTTTGAAAATCTTTTTAGCAAAAATTAAAAAAAAAAAGTAAACAAGAGGAAAAAAATTTCAGTTTAGCATTAATAAATTAACTAAAAAATGTCGGCAAAGCTTTTTTTAAATAATGAAGACGTGAAAGTTTACATAAAATCATCTTAGGTATAAAAGGTCACAGATAAAAATATTGAAAACCTTAATTTATGCATTAAAAAACTGAAAATTATCAAAAATTAATATATAAATAATCAAACAGCATATATTTAAAGGGCAGTTCATTTCCATTTAAAGATACAGCAAAACTAAATTTAAAATCCAGATTCTCAAAAAATTGAATTTTTCATATATTTATAATGTTAATAACAATAATACACACAATACCTTAAGTTGATTTTTTGCAGAAATTCTTCTGCAAAACCAACGCCCAGTTTCGTTTAGAAAACAGATCAAGTCAGATCTGAAGAAGACCGGAAGAGACCGATGCCAATTTACGTAATCTTAAAAAAATGTCAGATTCCGCTAAAGAGCATTGACAGGGACACCGTACAGTTTTACTAGAAGACCTCAGTATCGCATTCACTACATATTATTTTATGTTACTTTATGATAACTTTATAAAATCAGAATATTTATGTAGATTTTAAATAGAAAGGATATTTTGGAATGAATTCTGAGGGAACGATCATTAGACTAGAATACAAATGTTGTCAGATTAGAAATTCCAAAACGATTTCCGTTTCTTTCAAATATGGCTTCACATTGATGTAAAAAATTATGGCAAAAAGTAAAATGAAAATTTTCAAACATTCTTGTTTATGAAGAGAAATAAAACCATGAATTGGCGAAATGCATTTTTATTAATAAATGCGAAAAGATGTATTCGTGGACAATCGTAGCTCAAAGATAGATAATCATAGCTTGTAGTAAAGAGGAAAAAATTGTCTTCACCAGAAGTTCAAAGAGGATTTATTAATATTTTAGAGTTTTTAAAAGATTAGATGATATTTAATTAGGTATTGACTCATGAGATCTTAAAATATTTACTGAATGAACTTGACAAACAATTCATGCAATTTGCTTCAACTAATGTCATACTTGAACTAATTAGAGGAGCGCAGATGAGATAGAACACAACAAATTTATTGGAAATACCCAGATGTATATTTCAGCACAAGTATCGATCGTAAACAATTTCAAATTATTAAAATTTATAAAATCAACTAAATCGTGTAAAATTCTCCATTTTCATTCTTAAGCATCATAGAGAATCATATCTATCGGATGTGACGCTCATATAAACGTCACCTTCGGTATAGTCAACATAGTTATCAAAGAATTTTTGTGCTTTCTTTTTACATACGCACACAAGTATGCGTATGTAAAGTACACACACAGATATATAAATTCTTAAAATTTTAAATCATATCAATAACCAAATACTTTTGCACACACACGCACGCACGCACACACACACGCACACACACACACACACACACACACACACACACACACACACACACAC
>JAOUZG010003489.1:0-10047 GCA_026289955.1 Argiope argentata
ATATACATAATTTTACGAATATTTTGGATTGTTGTTGATATAACAAATATTAAAACAAAATTATTATCTGATTAATATCTGTAATCATTGTGACAAGTATAGCTATATTTTTACGAAACTTTATCACTTTCTCATAAAAATTCGTAAATTTAAAAAAAAATTAAAGTTATTTTAGTAAATTGAAACAGGTACTTTTCCGTTAGCCGGGTACAAGCGAAAAGTAGCCACAGTAATTCAGCTGAATTCTACATTATTTTGCGGTTTCTCGCTTTAAAATCGCTGTAAAAAATTTGTTGGAATTCTATATTATTTCTATATAATTTTTCACATGCGTCCGGTTAACGGAAAAGCACCAAAAATCTTAAAGCTTCCATCAGTCTTTAAAATTCTACAATATTTTTGGTTTTAATCCCTAATTTTGAACTTCTAACTAATTTTTTTTTTATAAAATTCCGTCTTACTCATGAAGTGAACATGCCATTAGAAGAAAAATAAAATAATAAATAATTTACCAGGAACTAAATCTTGAAAGCTATGTTTTAGCAACTAATTTTTCATCATTTTACTGAGAACGTAATGCATTCCATAGCATTACGTCGCCAAATAAATTCTTTTAAAATGAGAATAAAAGTCACTTACTACTCTGAAATGAACGGACAGTTTTCACTTGTATATAACAATATATCACAGTAGCGCAACTCTAATACTGACTTACATTAATACGATGTCTAGACGTTAATGACAATTCTAAGAATAAAATAAAATATAGAATATAGTAAAAATTCTTTTGAGTTGTTATTAAAAAATAATAAACTCTTTGAACCTTAAGGCAAAATTCAATTAAATTTATAAATCTCCATATAAATTAATAATCTCGAAATAAAACAGACAAAAGGAATTCAGATGAAACAAGTAAAAGATACAGATTTTAAAACCTTTTAACTCCAAAGCATTGTTAAAGACTACAATAATATATTATTATAAATACTGCAATTTCATTTATTTATTTATTCAGGATTTATTTGAAAGGAGTTATATAATAATAATCCTGTATTATTTAAAATGAAATGTTTAGTTTAGTGTATTTTGAATAAACATAGATATGTTATTACTTTTTTATGTTGAAATTTCAAAGGTTATAAAAAAGAATTACATTTAAACGAAAACAAAATATGTTTCGTTTTGATAAAGACTGATACATTAAAAATGATTTAAATTATTTCTTTATCAGTTTATACACAAAAATGTTTTATTTTTACAACGATTCCCTTCAAATAACACTGATGTTATTTTACTTTAGTTAGAAATAAATTTTCATATCTACATGAAATATGTTACGAAAGCATTTTCGTGAGTATTATAGATATTAATATGCATTTATTTTTTGTTTTATATTTCCGAACATAAAAGTGGAAAATGAAAATATTTGTGAATATATGTCAACTACCAATAAAGATGAATGTATGTTTGTGTGTAGACAGACAAACATCTCTACAGGCTACTACGGATGACTTACAGCTACCGGATTTGTTGCAATTATATCTGGGAAGGAAGACTGTGTACCAATAGGATGTTGAATAAATTTTAATCAATTGAAAGTAAAGATAAATTTTGAAGTTTTTAACAAATAGATTTTGAACAGATTAGGTCATGTTGTTGTTACTTATGGCACTTTGCAATGGACAAGCCCCCTGCTGATACAGCAAGAGATTTAAGCCCAAAAGAGTGTCTCTTGTTTCTGAAGATGCGCCAACTACGGCCAAGAGTACGATTTAGCTACGAGCTCATCTCATTTGCTTGCACAGCCCCTTTTTACAGGGGGGCACAGTCACACATCTCACAGATAGCACACAGAAGAACAACCATGCCCGAAACGGGACTCCCAGAACACGAGGAAGAAGTGCTACCTCTGTGCCAGAAATCCGGCATGTTATGTCATAAAAATAAATACTACTCCTTTTCAACATTAAAAAAATGTCATCTTAATGATACTAATTCAATAATCGTACAAACTGTAGGTGCATTTCAGTAATTTCGTAAAAAAAAATGCCTTATTTCAAACAACATATTACCCTAAAATTTATACTTTTTCATTGTTTTATGAGATATTTAATAAAAGGTTTTTTTCATTGTTGTCAGCTAAACAAGACGTATAAGATTTAACATCTCTGTGATTAACGATACGAATGAAAAAGGGAAAATTACAGTTCCTGAAATTTATAAAATAGTTGGATCACGCCTTTACATTTAAATAGCGTCATGATATCATCTACCTAAAGACTATTGGCAAGTTTTATATGCTCAATGAACGGAACATGTAAGAAAAATAAAATAATACGCATTGGATATCTGATAATCCCACTCTATTATGGATATGCGAAGACAAATCAAAAGGTTTTTGTGCCTATTTTTTAATTTCAAATACGGCTGTGAATACAAAGTGAACATATACATTCCCAGCAGTGACCGTTCCTTGAACAGTACCAGCCGTATCTGCCTTTTGCTCCGATGGTTGGCGCTGCTATCACTCATTTAAGATGGCGGTTGTTCTTCAGACCCACAGCTTATGAGCAGCGAAGTGTTATTCGTTTCCTATGGAGAAAGGGACAAACACCCATAGCAATTCAAAGGGAAACTACAAAATATTCTCATATGATAAAATCAGTAAATATACGTAGACATTTTTTTTCGAAACGAAAATATTTATGAAAAATATTAGGAAAAAATGTTACTTCAAGTTAAATATATATAGAATGCAAAAATCATTTTAAAATTATTTTTCATTTAATTCGAATAAAATCTTTTATACCAAATTGGTTAATTAAAACCTTTTTCCAAACACTTTTTTTCTTATTTTAAATTATTAAGTTTCCTATTTCCTACAGTTTTGGATTTCGGACAAAGTAAGTAACTGTTCTGAAACGGTACAGTAGAAGAGTTGATAAAAAAATATTTATAGAATAACTAAATTTTAAAAATGCAAATTTTATGCATTATAAAATATTTCGACTTCTATGCATGCTTATAAAGATTATTTATATTTATTTTTAAATAATTTAATTTAAATAAATTATATAAAAATAAGTAAATTAATTAAATTAAATTATTTAAAAAATTAAAATAATTTAATTGGGGTATTAATTATTCATGTTCTGGCAATATTGTATTTTAGTTGATAAATAGTGTAAAATAATTAATTTTAATAATATATGTATTTGAAACTTATTATATATTTGTGGTCTTTCATAATTATTAAATGTTTATATTTATAATTATAGGAAACTTTAATTCCTAGTTATGGTTGATTTCGCAAAAATTATATTGCTTTATTTTAAAAACATTTTTTTAAAAAATATTTTTGTTATTTTTTAAAATAAGAAAAAATAGCCTAAATATATAACAAAAACTAAGTATTAAGCTTAAAACGTGTTGAAATAAGATACTAAACCAATTATTAAAAATATTTTCATAAACCCTAATTAATTTCCAATGTTTTATCTTAATTTAGTCCATAGTAACTTCACACTAAAAATATTCTCTTGTTTCCTGATCGCATTCCATTTGCTTAGTTAATTAATTCAACTGAAGCTTTGCAAAATTGGTCAATCGACTAAAATCCAACAGGGTCCCAGACTCCGACTTAAGGAATAAAATACTGTCCATCGGAGTAATTTCCTTTAAAAAATCCCTTCGATTCCCTACAAGTGATTAACATGTGTCAAACATCCCTATTGAAATCTTTCTTAAAAAGCTAAATTGTAATAATCACTTAGAAATTAGCGCAAAAGAGAGATAACATAATCATGCTTACAAAACCATCCATCGCCAAACCTGGCGACATTTCCCCTTTCATGATTAAAGCAACCCTTCATCCTGGACTCTAAAGAACAGCTCGAGGAAAAATGACACTAGGTACCCGAGGGATCAGCTGACTGTTCAAAAGTCGCCAAGGGAATATCTCGGCCTTTTTCGAAACCCCCTCCTTTCATCCAAACCTCCTCCTCCCCAAAAGAAAAAAAGAAAATGTTTTCTTCACCTTTCATATTTTTTAAAAAAACATTTTTATCTCCTCCTTATCAGTTTACGGAACTCCAGGGACCAGGGGAGATGACTGCAAATTACAGTTAAAAAAGTAAGCTATTCCTTGGCGAAAAATATCGACGCGTAAGCATGCTGCTTGTAGCCCGTTATTCGCCAATTTATGGACACCGATTTTCAAGTTAAGTTTTTTTTTATTCGCTTACTTTTATCAAATGTAAGATATAGCATAAAAGGCCCGAAGGCAAGTGTTAGGAAAACCCCCTCCCAACTGTATCATTTTTAAAAATCTTTAAGTAAAACTGTAGTATTCATTTTTAGAGAAAGAAAAGTAAATAAGATTTACTTATATATATTGTTAAGAATATAATGTATCTTTAAAAATATTTGAAAGGCTTTCCTTTGCTGCTTTCCATTAAAAAGATTATTAAGATCTTATTTATTTTTCATTTTTGTAGTACTACTTGTTGAAAGTTCCATTAAAATATTTATATTGTAATCGAGTAGAAAAGAATTATTGCTATTTTTATCATCTGGACAGCTTTGGAAAAAGTTTATTTCTTATTTTATTTGTTTGATTATTTATTGCTCTAATGCATTAAGCGAAGCTTTATTGAAATGAATATAGTTTAATTTAAATTTAAATATTCGTTTTTCAACAACAAATTCTAAATTAAATTGGGGTTGTATTATTTAGTTTACAACCTTTCATAATCTATAATCTAAATCTATTTTCTAATTTTCAATAATCAAATATTATTAAACACAGAATGAATTATGTGTATTGATGGACACGATAAAACGCTTTCAAGCAAAGATATTTAGGGCTCTATCTCGAGACATTACAAATCTGAAATTTAATAATAATAATAATAAACAATAAAAAAACGATTCGAAGATATATGGTTGCCATGGATGCGACGGTTTCCATGGCAACTATAGCTGGAAAAACGTCCAACTATTCAGAGAGATCTGTTTGACTGATTTCTAGTTGCAATAAAAATAAAATTGATACGTATGTGTGTATCTATTTCCATTAATTTTAACAGATCGTTAAATTTATTTATTTATTTAAATTTTTCGTTTTACTAGAAATGAAATTTTGATAATTTCCAGTGAAATTATCCGAAAATAATGTCGCCTAAGATTCATTATTACATAAACAAAAAAAAAATCAAAAATATATTTTCAATGATAATTTACATGTAATTTTTTATCAAGTCTCACTAGATTCTAGAAATACTTTTATTAGTACATAGCAGTAATGCTTATCACAGCTGAAATTAAATTTATGTTTTACGTATTATACTGATTTTTTTTTCCTTTTATTCAATTAGCCTGACAACTGACTTCGGTTTAAGCGTTTCTCTCAAAGTCATTAAATGTTTCATTCATTTATAAAAATATGCACAATATATTTAGTTTCAAGATATAGATGAAGTATTCAGTATATTATCAAAAAAATTTAATTTCTAATCCATCCTTTTTTAAAATAATAATTACTTCACTTTTAGCAGTCTTTAATATAATCAGTTGTCGCCCTGAACTTAAAGTTAACGAAATTTTGTTATCTAACTTTCACCTGCGTTCTGCTTGTCGAATATATGCAGGTGGTCACATTTAAAAAACGTTTACTTTTATTTCTGTAAATATTTAATCTTTCACGGATAAAAACTAGAGAATGGTAATTTTATTCCTGTTTTTCAAATAAGACGAAATGCATATGTATTTTTAATTATAATTAAGATAAAGCGTCAAGTTTTTATACTTTATTATTTATTAAAATTTGTATCTTTTGCTACTTTATTTGGCAATTAATTCAACATCTTATCATCTAAAACGACCTCATTATCAACTACACAGTCTTAAGCAGTTATCTAATTTAAAACTTGGAAATCAGATATTGTTCCAAAAAGTCATTTGTTTACATTTTCTTAGAAATCTTCTCTAACTTAGATATATGGAGGAAAATTTCTTTAAGCAAAATGATTTAAAAAAAAAATTTAAAAAAATCTACGGTCCCAAATTTCAAGTTATCATGTGAGAATATTATTTGTTTAAGTCATTATTTATCTTAATTAATTTAAGTCATTAACCAGTTGTAAAAATTACGGGACCTCTCTCTCTAATGATAATTTTTTTAAACTTTCATTTTGAAATTTTTCTTGCTGTTTAACAAAGTTTTGAATCTAGATCGATTTTAAGATTTGGAAAAAGAAAACAAAAAGTCATTTAAACGAAAAGTTCACTATTACTGGTAGCTATTGTATATGTAGTAAAATCCAATGAGCTTAATGCAGATTGATATTTAAATTATATTCTAATATGTACAGAATTTTAAGAAATATAATTAGTAAGAATGCACTTATAGTGTCATTAAGGAATAATTATAAGTCACGTTTTACAAAACTGAGATAGTTAAAACTGAATGAAAATTAAAAAAAAAAACGATAACTTTTCACAGCGTGAGATTAATTATTTAAAAGTAAAAATCACAAACAAACTAGAAGATGACGTCATTTCAAAGAAACGACAAACAAAAAGCAATTGATAATAAATTTAATTAAATATTTCAAACAATACTGGCAAAACCAACCTCAAATGTCATGGATCAAGTGACCCGCTATCTACCAATGAAAAAACGAATATTTTTCGCCTAAGTTTGTTTGTTTGTTTTTGGATACACCACAAAACTTTATAACCAAAACAACATTATATTCTCACATGATAATAAAGACAATTCAAATTTGTTTTAATAGCCTTTTAGTATATTTTCCCTCTAAATATAAGATGAAAAGGTTTAGAATAAATATCAAATACTAAAATCTAGCTGTTATATCAAAAACTGATATCAAAACTAATTTTTTTAAAGTGAATTAGTAAGCTTGCTTATTTATGTATTTTTTAGATAAAAAATTTTATGATAAATTTATTATGTCTACTTTATCAGAAACTATTCAAAACAAACGGTAGGTGCGAAAAGCAAAATGGTGCCTTAAATTACTCAAATAATTCTCGAACAAAAATTAACAGCCGTTAGGGGTGGCCACTCCTAGATTATAATTAGCTGTACGTGCTCTACAACATAAAGCAAAAAACCGCCAAAAAATAATAAAAAAAATACTGGATATTTATCACAGAAACATATCTGCTGGGAGCCAGGGTTGCCAGATTACAATGTAAAAATGATGCCAAACCTTAGAGTGGTTGTGGCATATATTCAAGCAATACCACGACTTTTTTTGAAGTAGTTTGAAACTTGATGGTCATCGAAGACCAACACCACCTAGAAAGTAGGAAAAAGTAACATTTTATGACAATGAACATTTGCAAACAAAAAAAAAAACCTGGAGAAAACGTACACTGGTATAGAAAAAAAAATAATAGGAAAAAAATGATTACATTTACATTGCATATAAATACTGGATACATTAAAAATTGTAAAATGCATTAAATATATTTTTAACTTTTTACTTTAGTCAGTTTTAGAACAATTTAAAGAAAAAATTTAAAAAGCTAAAAACAATTTAAAAAGTTAAAAGTTAGAAACAATTTTAAAAGTACTTTAATGTTTTTTTTAATTAAAAAAAAGGGAAACAAGATTTATATGGAATTTTAAAAGTTTGTGTATGGCTTTATGCATCGTTTCTTTTGTGGAATTATTCATATTTTAATCTATGAAATTATTTTTCAATTCATTTAAAGGTTCTTAGAAGATTTTTTATCGTGACAGAACATGATATTGTTTTGGGATTGAGGTTTCCTAGCGTCAACAAAAATACGAAAGCGAAAATTAAAAATTTTATTATATGTACGAGCATCTCAAAATATCAGCTTCTAATAACTCGTTGCCATCGCATTAACAAAAGTTCTCATTAAAAAAATAAGTGAATGACTACAACCAATAAAACCGAGAAAAATGACATTTTGAATGCGTGATTACATGAAATGAAATAAATAGGAAATGCGATATTTTTTTAAAACTATAAATGCGAGACTAAATTTTTTATGATCGTTGGCAATACTAAAGTTACTCATTCGGTGAAACGATTATAATGAATAAAAATATAATTTAACTCGCACGAGCACCTGGTGCTTGGCCGTTCAAGAGATTATGTCCTGACATGATACATTGAAATATGCATAGCAGATTTCATTTTAATCTTTTATTGCCCTAATTTCTTTCTTCTTCCTTAATTAGATAATAGATTTTTGATAATGCGGGATACCCTGACCTAGACAGAGACCATGCAGTAAACTTGACAGGGAAACCGAAGAACACTCCCATCTAGTAGAATGAGCAAACTACAGTTAATGACATTGGACCTTTTCAAACGATAAAAAACCCTCCGGAATAAACGCATATTGGAACAAAAAAAATAGGGAAAAAATATTGCATTTTATATTACATATCAAATTATGATATATTAAAAATTATAAAATAGTACGTTAACTTTATACTTTAGGTGAGAACTAAAGACAAGAATTTTGACAAAATATCCCGAATAGAAGATTTAATTGATGGAATTTTTAAGGGTTCTTTGACATCAAAAGGCATCCAATTTTTTGCCATTGGTGTCTATGTTCTCGCCATAGTGCAGAAGTTTTGATAACTTCCTTCTTTTTTTCCTTTTTCGGTGCCACGCTGACAAGTCGAACTTATATGCCCAGTGTATACTTGATTAAAATAAAAATCACCTTATTTCTTAGCAGATAATTAGACAGTATAAATTCGTCAAAGCCTTTTCGATTTGCACTTTCAATGAACAGACAGGCATTTCTTTAAATTCATAAAAAGTAAACGAAAAATGAATTCCAATGATCGAAATCCAATTATCAGAATCTAAGCATCCAAGTTTTGAAAGTAAATCAATTGATTTATTCAAGGAAATTATAAAGAAAAGACAACATTTCTTTAAAATACAATGAAAAAAAATGAAATAAATAAAATGAAAGATATAATTCCATTTATCCGTATCACTTTTAAGAAACAGAGATTAGAAAAAAAATTTCTGATAAAAACAAGTAAAGATTTAACTGTTATAACTAATTTTGATGTGTTCAGACTAGTTCATTTTAATCAAAAAGGGATATTTTTATACATATACAGTAAATAGAGGAAAGTAAAGTATAATTAAGTTTTCCCGAACTACAATTATACGTCTCATTATAGAAATTGGCATACAAAACTTTTCGAATAAAAACGGAGGAAAGCAGTAGTACAATTGAGTTCGGCAAATATATTCAGCCTAAGTATTATCTTAAATAAGAGAAATTTTTATACATATAAAGAAAACAAGGAGATAACTAAAATTTAAAACATCTAACTCTAACTAAATAATAAAAAAGAAATATTAAAAAAAGAAAATGAAATCTGCGACATCAAATTTCAAGTTAGTTAATATTAACGCAATTTTGTTATCTCTAACTTTCACCTGCGTGCTGATTGGTGAATGCAGGTGACCATATTAAAAAAAACATTTACTTTTATTTCTATAAAAATTTAATCTTTCACGGATAAAAACTAGAGAAAGGTGATTTTCTTCCCGTTTTTCCAATATATTCAAATGCTTTTGTATTTTTAATTATAATTAAAATAAAGTGTAAATTTTTATAATTTATAAAAAGTAAAGTTTTTATAATTCATAATTTTTTTATCTTTTGTCACTTTATTTAACAATTAATTCAATATCTTCTCAACTAAAGGGACCTCATTATCAACTCAGCCGTCCTAAGCAGTTGCCTAATTTGATTACTTGAAAAACGCATATTGTTCCAGAGAGCCATTTGTTTACATTTATTTATTTAGAAATCCTCCACAGATTATATATATGGAAAAAATGTCTTTAAGTAAAATAAATTATAAAAATTAAAATGAAATATACAGTCTCAAATTTCAAGTTATCATGTGAGAACAATATTATTTTAAGTCCTTATTTGCCTTAAGTAATTTAAGTCATTAACCGGTTTAAACTGGTTTGAAACAATTCCAAGACTTTCTTTCTCTTT
>JAOUZG010003489.1:35517-60683 GCA_026289955.1 Argiope argentata
GTTATAAAGATTTAAATTAGAGGGCAATCTATGATATGATATTGTGCAAATTATTTTTTCTAAGTGATTAAATAGGGTTATTTTTGGTATAACATTCCTTTCTACTTGTAGTCGTCGTGTCCGCTTTAAAACGGAAGGAGAGTTTTAGTAGCTTCTGATGGTATGGACCTTGAGCACCCGAGGGCAGAAGTTTAACTTGTAGCACACATACGTCACAAACTCTTTTTACCGGGTGGACTTCATTCATTCATCCACAGATAGTAATGTAGATCTGGGAAAGAGAAAGACCACCTCTGACCCAGTACCTCTAGAGCAGGGGTTCTCAAAAGGTGGGTCACGACCCCCAAGGGGATTATGGGATGTGTCCAAGGGGGTCGCGAGATGTAGAAGAAAAGTTTAAAGAAAATTGAATTATTGCTGTAGTTTTCAGTAAAAAAAGGGTACACATAAAGCTTTTAATATACATACAAGTTGGTTTTTGTATTCTATTAGTTAATGGAATACATTGGTTTGTTTGGAATTAACCAATTTTTTAATGTCTGGAATGTGCTTTGTAACACACAAATCAATGTCATTTGCCAGGGTCAAACGATTTCTTGATTTTGTTTTTAAATTTATCATGATGGAGAACCCTTGTTCACAGTTGTATTGTGTAGAAAATGGTATCAAAGTCTTCAATGCTGTTGTGGACAGTTCTGGGTATTCCTTTTTAATACGTACCCAAAATTTGTCGACAAAAGCTTTGTTAAAAGTTACTTTAGCTGACTGATCGCTTGAAATCTCTATCGGTTGATCATGATGAAGGACACTTAGCTCAGCTTTTGTTACGGCTTGCTCACTGAACGGATTGACTATCCACACAACCCCCACTCATATCCTTAACTGGAATGTAATCAGTAAACTGTTCAATCAAAGCTTCGAAATGAGATGATGCATGTAAGGAGAAAGATGAAGTGTCAAGGGATGTGGCGCCAATACCCGACACATGCTCTACAAACTCTTGAGTACGTGTAATTTTTTTTAAAATTTTTGTTTAAACTTTAGACAGAGTTAAAAATTTGGGGAGGGACGCCATAATACTTAGTCTTAAAATGGGGTCGCAATGTCGAAAAGTTTGAGATCCCTTGCCCTACAGGTATTACTCCCGAAATGGAGGACTGTGTGACCACGATAGATTTAACGTGTCACTACATACACGGAGAGTCTTCGGCTGGCGGTTTCGTACTCGTAGTCCAAGAGCTAGGGATCCAACGCCCTACTAATTAGGCTATCCCGGCCTTCCTTATACGTTATTCCATACACGACCTTACCCTGTGTGATTTACAATTCTACAAAATTACACAAATTTGATGAAAAGATATATTTTTTTATTTGATTCAAATCTTGCATTAACATGTTCAATTGCTCAAAGGTCCATTATTGCTATCCCTAAATTATTACCTCTCATATTAGTTTTTAATAAGTTTGCCAGATTTTTAATTTACGAATGGCGGCAAATTCAAATCTTGGGGGCATCTTTGGGGCACCTTTTATGGAAAGTAAAAATAAAAATTATAAAACGTACCCCGATAGCAAAGCGAAATTTGTCCGATTCCAGGTATATACCTAATTCGATATTCGATGCCTTCAGGAGATTCTCCTTCTGAAGAAGTAAAAATTCCCTTTATGGAAATCCTGAAGAAGAGAAAAAAAGGGGAAAATTGTGCATGTACAAATGCAATTATCCCTCTTTTTACACCTTTCCAGCTGCGCAATCAGCCGCAGGTGAAAAAGAAGCCAAACGATCAAAGCACGGCGGAAAAACAAATGAAAAAAAAGGGTTATAATATATGCCATTTTTTTCAAAACATCGCCAAATCGCAAATTATCTTCAAAGAGACTCCGTGTAATTGTGATCAAGACTGCTTATGAGATAACGAAAAAAAAGCTAAGCGAATGCAAATACAATAAAAAATTAATCTAGTTAACGAAGCAATTGAGCATTCGAATTTCATTAATAAGTTTTTCTTTTTTCTTTCTCTTTTTTTCAGTTTTATTTGCTCCTTCTTTTGTGGTGTTTTTATACTGATCCTTATTAAAAAAGAATCTTCATTAATTTCTGCCTAAATACGCTAAGGTAGTTTTAAAGGTGAGTGCAAATATTTTGATTCTCTTTTAAATGTCATTACAGGTCATATTAATAGTGAAATAATGATTTAAGCTTTGCAATGGACAAAGAAATGAAAGATTTTCTTATTATAATCCAAACATTCATGAGCATAACGTTGTATTTCCTTCCAAAACCGCCTATGCTCTGTAACATTGTAATGGACTCTTTACAGTACTTAAATGTTTTGGATATAAAATTTCTTGTCTTAATTTTGTCTTTAATTGGTTTGTTAATGGTATTATAGCGTTAGCTTTATAAGCCTGATACCGAAGTCGACTTTTGTATTATGGTCATTTTATTAGGCTACAGGCCCTATCGTCGCAGATTCGTTTCACGACCCTTCAAACGGTACACTGGTGATCTTGACAACGCAACCTTCCGCAACAGTCGGGGCGCTATCTAGCCACAGCAAAATCGTCAGACTCACTTGACGAGCAAGCAGCAACTCGCCATAACGCTTGACGCAATAAAAAAATCGTTCGATTATTCTCCTCCTCACGGATGATGGAGTACAGCAGCGTTAACCTTATAAGCCAGATAACATCTAAGATACCGAAGGCGACTTTAATATTATGGTCATGTTACTTGACTACTAACCCAAGCATCGCAGGTTCGTTTAACAACCCTTCAACTGGTACACTGGTGACCTTGACAACACAACCTTCTGCAATAGTCGTGGCGCCATCTATCCAAAACAAAATCCTCAGACACACTTGACGTAAAGCAAGCAAAAATAACAAAAATAGTCAGACTCACTTGACGAGCAAGCAGCAACTCACCATGACGCTTGCAGCAATACAAAAATCGTTCGATTCTTCGCCGACTCACTGGTGGGGTATACAGTAGCGTTAGCCTTATAAGCCAGATAACATCCACGATACCGAAGTCGACTTTAGTATTATGGTCATGTTACTCGGCTGCTGGCCTTAGAGTCGCAGGTTCGTTTCACAACCCTTCAACAGGTACACTAGTGACCTTGACAACACAACCTTCCACAACAGTCGGGGAGACATATAGCCACCGCAAAATCGTCAAACTCACTTGACGTAAAGCAAGTAAAACAGACAAAAATCGTCAGACGCACTTGACAAAGAAGCAGCAAATCGCCCTAACGCTTGAAGCAATACAAAAATCTTTCTCTTCTTCACAGACTCACTGGTGAGCGAGTACATTAGCTTTAGCCTTATAAGCCAGATAACATCTAAGATACCGAAGTCGACTTTTGAATTATGGTCATGTTACTCGGCCACTGGCTCTAGCGTCGCAAGTTCGCTTCACGATCCTTCAAACGGTACCTTGACCTTGAGAACGCAACCTTTCGAAACAGTCTCGCCGCCATCTAGCCACAGCAAAATCGTCAGACTCATTTGACGTAAATTAAGCAAAACTAACAAAAATAGTCAGACTCACTTGACGAGCAAGCAACAACTCGCCATAACGCTTGCAGTAATACAAAAATCGTTCGATTATTCGCTGACTCACTGGTGGGGGAGTACAGTAGCGTTAGCCTTATAAGCCAGATAAGCCAGATTATGGTCAAGTTGCTCGGCTACTGGCCCTAGCATTCGTTTCATGACCCTTCAAACGGTACACTTCTGACCTTGACAACGCATTCTTCAGCAACAGTAGGCGCCATCTAACCGCAGTAAAATCGTCAGTCTCACTTGACGAGTAGCAGCAACTCGCCATAACGCTTGGCGCAATATAAAAATCGTTTGATTATTCTTTGACTTACGGGTGGTGGAGTATATTAGTGTTAGCCTTATAATCCAGACAAAAATATACGATACCGAACTCGACTTTTGTATTATGGTCATGTTACTCGACTACTGGCTCTAGAAGAGTAGGTTCGTTTCACGACCCTTCAAACGGTACATTGGTGACCTTGAGAACGCAACCTTCCGAAACAGTCTCGCCGCCATCTACCCACAGCAAAATCGTCAGACTCACTAGACGTAAAGTAAGCGAAACTAACAAAAATAATCAGACTCACATGGCGAGCAAGCAGCAACTCGCCATGACGCTTGGCGCAATACAAAAATCGTTTGATTCTTCGCCGACTCGCTGGTGGGGGAGTACAGTAGCGTTAGCCTTATAAGCCAAAACTTCGAGCACTCGCTTAGTTTCAAGGTCTTTTTGTTTCGACAATTAAAATATGAGCTTTTTATACTTCAAAATTTAGTAAGAAAAATATGTATCCACAAATAAATATACATTTTAAACAATTTTTAACCAGTAAATTGAAACTAAATTGTTTTACAAACCTACAATCTTAATAACAAGTTATAGTACCGTATTTTGTTTATCTAAATCATTGCATTTATTTACCTAAACCATTTTTGGAGTTATTAGCTAGATAATATTACATCTGTATTACGTTTACATGCATACGTTGACCAATAGGGGGTCGTCTTTGTTTTATTTTATTGAACACTTAGAAATCCCCGTGCACCAGTAAGGCACACGGGGCTTACGGAAGTAGACGACACATTTTTATTAAGACATCATACAGAATAGGTACTGATTCAATGAATTAGCTTGCACAGCTCCTTTATACAGGAGAGCCGATTCAAACATACCACAATTGAACACAAAAAGAACCGGCATTCGAACCCAGGATGCCCAGATCACGGGGAAGATGTGTTACCCTCGTAGCAGGACGTCGATAAGGTCGTCTTGATTGCAATCATAATTTTATTAGAATAAAAAACGTTGCGATTTTAGATAGAAAATCTGTAAATTTTATGCTTATTGTTGTAGTTGTTACTAATAGTACTTGCCATGGACAAGTTCGCTAACGGAAGTCAGCGATTTTAAGCCGAATGAGCGTCTTTTGTTTTACAAGTAACGCCCACTAGGGCTAAGAGTACGACTTTGCTACACACTTATCACAGTAACTTGCACAGCTTCTTTTTAAGGGGGGGGGCACATTCATACACCTCATAGGTAGGACCCAGAAAAACAATCATATCCTAATCGGGATTCGAACCTGGGAAGTCCAGGTCAAGAGGAAGACGTGGTACCTCTCTCCCAGGATGCCGGTAAATTTTATGTATTTGGTTGTTTCCGTTATCATTTTCGTTTTCAGTTTCTTATCATATTTCTTTTTTCGTGTTCATTTATACACAGATATCTGAAAAATAAACTTTTAAATGGATTTTGATAGCATTTTATCAGGAGCGTTTATACTTCGAATTGTAAACCTGACCATTTGAAAATTCAAACATGAGTGTTTTATACTTCAAATTGTAGTAAGCTCAAATGTGTATCCACAAATTGTTTTAAACATTTTTTTTTAGCAAACCGAAACCAAATTGTCATACAAAACTACAATTTTGATAACAAGATAACGTAGTGAATTTCATTTATCTAAATCATTTCATTTATTTATTTAAAACATTTTGGAGTCATTAGTTAAATATTGTTACATTTATATTACGGTTGCATGCATGCATTGACCAATAGGCGGTGGTCTAGAATGTAACCATAGTTTTATTTGAATAAAAACGGGTGCTTACTTATAGACCGCCAATTCGCCTAATTTGAAGGCATCGCCAATGAGTAACTAAATCGCCAATAATGGTAAAATAACCGCCATTATTTTAAAATTTGTTGAAACCTTAACAGTCATTTTGCTTGTTTTGTTGGCGTTGACGGTTTATCAACAAATTTAAATCCGTCTCCAATGAGTTACTTAACCGTTGGCGACCATTGGCGTCCACGATCTAATACGTAAATTAAACGTTGCTATTTTCGATACAAAATCTGTCGATTTTATGTGTTTAGTTGTTTAATTATCATCTTTGATTTCAGTTTCATTTCATGTTTTAGTTATCGTGTGCATTTATGCACAGAGATCTGAGCAAATAAACTTCTAAATTAATTTTGATGACCTTTTATAAAAATAAATAAATTTGATTTGAGTACAACATACCAAATTTGAACTTCTTAAGGTATTTTTTGAGTTTTTGTGTTCATAGATAGGCAAAGATACTAAAATAATTAAGAACAAGTAATTAAAAAAAATATTCAATTCCTACTTAAGTCAACAAAGACAATTTTTATTAATCATATAGATAGATAGATAGATAGAGTTTAGAACTAATTGTAGGAATTGAAGAACAAATTGAAGAGAATTCTCGGGGGTGCTATCTGTTGGTTCGAAACCGAACTCCTCACACGTAATATATTATAAACTTCCATAATTTTATTTTTAATGAATTAATATTTGAAAAAAAAACTGTATTAACATCAAGTGTCATCAACTACAAGTTTTAAAATTTATTTAAACTTAAGTGGAGGAATAAAAATTATTTTATTAATGATTGAAAATCTTAAAAAGAAAGAAAAATATGGAGAATGCGAACTAATAGTAGTAATTGGAAAAAAATCCTTTTTGTCGAATTGAGTATTTATTAAGGGTTTGAATGTGAAGAATTGTATCAGCTCTAATTAGATTTTTTTGACGGTTACAATGCTTGTTTTAAAGACGAGACAGTAAATGTTGAGTGATTATTTAAAAACACTTTCCAACATACGAGACTATAACTATCATATCATTTTCAAGAACGGAATAAAATTTTGATAGTAGAATTTTGAGGTATGCGCTGTATAATCATGTAAAATTCAACAGCTAAATTCTTATAGTTTTGTACGCGCGCGCGCGTGTGTGTGTGTGTGCGTGCGTGTGTGTGCGGCGTGCGTGTGTGCGTGCGTGCGTCTGTGTGTGTGCGTGCGGCGTGCGCGTGTGTGTGTGTGTCTGTGTGTTTTATACTGACTGAATTTTTATTTCATATCTTCTCTTGCTCTAAACCTATTTTTAAAAAACAGAAGCCGCGCCGCATTTAAATTATCTTATTACAGTTTTTATATATCAAATTATTTATATTCACATCATTAGAAGAAACCATTCGCTCAAACATTTATCATTTTGATTTGAAATATGATTAAAAAAGAATGGGTATAAATATTTCAATATCAATCTCAGATATTTCGAAAACACGAAAAAAACATTAAAAAAAGAACTTAAGAAACCATTGTTTTGTCTTAACACAAAACTTGATAATGACTTCTCATTTTTAATAAAATCATCGAAAACCATTCTTTATTTCCCGCATTATTAATATTTTCGTTTTAGATGCAAATGAAAGAAATTTATTTTTGTCATCTTTTTTATTATTATTATTATTTCATTTTCTCTTCATTTTCTTATTTTTTGTGTTTTATGGCATTTAAAATTGAATAGAAAAAAATGGATAAAGATTTGTAATTGGTTTATGTATTTACTTTCATGCTTCGATGGAATAAAAAAAGGAAGCAGAGATAAATTGCTGCTGAATTATTTCTTTCTTTCTTCGTTTTATCTCAGATCATTCCGTGTTTAATTCATTTATATGCGTTTTATGTAAAGTTCTTTTATTTTAAAAACATGTTTTTTATCTTTTATTCCTCAAAAAGATATAATCATAAAAATTATTCAGAAGTGGTTATCAGTCTAATTATTTTCGGTTTGATGTTCGGTGTTATAATTTTTTTTCAATAATAAATGCCTTTATGGTGTTGGGAATTGTTTTTATATAAATAGCTACAAGATTTGTGAATGTTATTGGGTGTTGTTTTTATAAAGCAATTTTAAACAACAAGAATAAATTCTAATTTAAAACTTAGTTCCTTGTTTAATTTTTTTTCAGTCAATTTTAGTATTTGGCAGTAAGTATCACCTAGATTGATTTATTTTATAATTGTCGATATTAGCAAATGATCTATCCAACTGCATTTGAATTAGAATACACACCAATTCGGTTATCATGTAAAACCTTCGTTAAAATGAAAGCATAAAGGCCTCCAATCTGAGAGTTCAAAACTCAGCAGACATCTTTAGGTGCAAATTTCCACAGAACATGTAACTCTCAGTACCATTTTGAATTTTGCAAAAAGTGTTCTGTACTACAAACTAAACTTGTGTTTATACAAATTTGAACGTGTTTTTTGGCTCTTTAAATTATTAAATGTCCACTTCCTGTTTATCGATCATTACAAAAATGTTAATATTTTGACTTTTAATTAACAATGAGATAAATGTAAACTTGTTTTGGATAGCTCAAAAACTAGTCTATACTAGAAATGATTTTTTTAATGTCACTTTTGGCAATAGTCGACTTTTTCAACGTATTCGAATGCCTTACACACCAAAAAGAATCGCCAAAGACGCATATCATACACTCTTTCATAACTATTTTCCGCCATTGGAATGTTTTTAATATTGTACGAATAAAATTGTTAGAGAATATTTACGAATTTTTCATCGAAACCAATCTTAATGGTTAATTAAACTATTATGTTTAACAGGAGTATTTATGTATTATTCTCAGTCAGTTAATAATTTAACATAATGTGTTAAAGAGAGATTTTATAAATTTTATGCCTCTTTTCTAAGCTTTTTTTAATGTTCTAATTAAAATAAAACAATTTTTTAAAAATAGAGAGAACACCGAATAATTAGCAATTAAATCCCTGTTTTTTTTCCAACATGCAAAATTGGTAAAAAAAATTCCCAGTAAAATATTTATTGACTAGCGTGAAATCGTCTGCTCTCATCGTAGTTCTAAATTTATTTATTTTTATGCCTTTTAACAATCGTCTGATTCTACTGTGCATCTGCTTTTAAATAATTCCCAAATTTGATTTCTTTTACTTGGAAAGTTTATAATTAAAAATATATTTATATTCAATATTTTTATAGATTTTTTTCCAATTATTATTTCAAAAAAAATCTCAATCATTATCAAGTAAAGTAAAAATAGTTCAATTTATTTATCTAGAGTTGTGATAAAAACAATGATGAAGTGTGACTTGATTATAATTACGTTAAGAAATATACCTATAATGAATTATTATTGATGTTTCAAGAATAAAAATAAAATGACTGGTTTGTATCTCGTTTCCATGATAAATATCATTATTCTAAATTTACTTAAAGTTTATTTTTGAACAAAAAAAGTTTAATTAAAGAGAATGATATCTACAATCCAAATTTCAAATTATCATCTTAAAACTTTATAATTTTAAGTCATTATTTGTTTTAATTAGTTTAAGTCATCAACTAGTATAATCTCTTTTGAAAGAATTACGATTCTCTCTCTCTAGGTATATATAAAGATAATTATTTTAGACTTTCATTTTTAATTTTTTAGCGGGCAAACAAAGTTATGTTGCTCAATCGAATTTGAGAGTAAATAACAGCTATGATGTGATAGTTCTACGACAACCTTTTAAAAATGTATCTGTTGTCAAAGAAACACACATAATAATAAATCAATACTGGAAAAAGCAGATTAACCTTTTAAAAACGCATTTGTTTTCAAAGATGAATACATAATAGTAATGAAATACTGGTAAAAGCAGTTAAAAAATACGTACGATAAAAAGATGTTGATGAATATGGCCATTTATGCTCATTGCCTACGTGATTTCGAGCTTCAATTAGCTGCCTTCAATTATGCAAACCCCAAAACGAAAACAACATCATGTTCTAAAGTGATAAAATATTAAAGAAAACTTCACACTACAATAAAATAAAAATAATTGAAGAAGAAATAATTCTAGTGTTAAAGAAATTTTAAATATAAAAATTTCTTTAACACTAGAATTTATTCACAGATTATAGCTAAAAGTACTTTAAATTTTATTTCATTTTTTATTAACCATATCTTTGTTTAATTTCTGCATTTTAAATAGAACACTGAATTCGGTTTTATGTTTTTAACCACAATTTATCCCTAGTGTAGTCGGAATCTGCCCAATAATTTCGTAAGAAATGGGGAACAAATATCCCGATCTATAACTGCACAAACTTTTACCCGCGACTTCATGCGCGTGTAAATTTTGATGTATATATTTGAGAACTAACAGTCTAATCATAATGTAAAATGTTAGCAAATCGTATGCATGAGACGTGAATTTTATACACCAGTTGGGGTTACAAATGAAGATTAGAAATTTTTAATTTCAATTTATCTGTTTTATTTTTATTCAAAAGTACTTCAGAAGGAATAGAAAGATCTATTACTTAACAATGATTAATTTTAAATGTATCAAGCACTACGAAAATAACAGAACCGATTGAAAACATGTCATTTCCGTTTGCCAGGCACAAACGAACAATCGTCAAAGAAATTTGAGAAAATTTGGCGGAATTTTAAAGTTTCTGCTAACGGAAATATACAACTATCAGAAAATATGAAAAATATATAGCTAAAACAAATACAGTTTAATTACCAAAATTCATAATGGAACAGCTTTAATATACAGTCATTTTCGCCACAAAAAGAGTGCTGAAGTTGGCGTTGTTGAGTTTGTTTCGGAGTTTCAGCAGCACGTCGAGTAGCCAAATATTCGACGTGCTGAAGTCAACTCATTTCTACATTCTTCTGCGTTTCAGTTGATCTAGAAGTAGCCTGTTGCTTAGCGTGCTTAATTCTGCTAAACTCCGCTTGAGGATTCGATTCCCAACTTCTAGCTACTCTCATAGCCCGAGTTTGATTACTCCTTTTTGAAAGATTGGATTTGCGTTTTCCGGGCATTTCAAAAAACTATAAAATAATAATAAAAAAAAAATTAAAACTTTAATTTTTTCCTTAAAAAATATGCTGTGACTTCGCTAGCAGCGAGAGCGGAACATAGAGCTGGAGTGGAAATTTAGTATTTCACTAGCTCATGAAATTTAAGGATTCTAAGAATAACATTAATAGAGTAAGAAAAAAAAATGAGTACATTTGTTCTTAATAGCTTCACTATTACAGAGTGATGCTTCTCTTAAAAAGAAATTGGATAGAATAAAAACACTTACTCAGTTCAACTATATTTTATAAGCAGGAAACGATTTAAGAATTAAAAACAAAAACACACAGCTGAACTTTTCAATGATGAAAAAGTCTTTCTGAAAGGATAATAAATAGCAAAAAAGGCCTTTAGAATAATAAGCTAATATTAAAATGAACACCAGAAATAGAAAAATAAAAACAAACGATTCAAAAAGCTCAGACAGGTATTTTCAGATTTTTTTTTAAATTTTTGGGCGGAAATATTAGTTTTAAATTAATAATAAATTAGCCCCGCAATTAACCGGAATAAAAATTAGCCTGCGTTCTTCTGTAGACTATAATCTATCTCTGTGCTAAATTTCATCCAATTTCCTTCGACCGTTCTGGCGTGATTGAATCCCATCATCCATCCAAACTTTCACATTTATAATAGTAGTATAGATAATCCACAATAAATTTTATTTGCGTTATGATTAAATAGCTTCTACTTGTAGAACATCAAACATTTGTCACTAAAAGCTACTCAAGTCCACTCAATAAATCTTTTTCGGGAAGCCATCCACCCCAAATTGATACAGATCACCCCCTCTCAATTCCACACATTCTTTTATTCCTCGCTAAACCGTAATATTACATCTCAATTCGCAGCGGTCATCAAGGGATCACTACAAAAACAAGTTCGCATTGTTCAACCACCTTTTATCACACTCCTTCACCCCAAATCGTAGTTCTTTTGTGCGATCAAATTCCGACCTCTTGCAGGGCAACCTCTTGGCTTTGCCGAAAACAAAAAGCACTTCAGCGTTCTTTATTGGCACATCACTTTTTAACCCGGATTAGTTGAATA
Source organism: Argiope argentata (assembly GCA_026289955.1). Classification (NCBI taxonomy): domain Eukaryota; kingdom Metazoa; phylum Arthropoda; class Arachnida; order Araneae; family Araneidae; genus Argiope; species Argiope argentata. Next base: position 47,336 of record JAOUZG010003489.1, read on the forward strand.
GTATTTCTCGCCTAAGAAAATCACCTGCCCCTCCGGTCCACCCACCCCGCCTCCCACCCCTCCCTCGCCAGAATCGTCTGCGAAATCCAATATTCGACAATTCGAAGCCATTCGAAAGTCCCCGACGCAATTTTGCTCCTGAATGGAAAGTTTCATTTAAGCTTTACTTAAATGTCTCGCCTAACGGTCCGGTCTTTTGTTATTTGCTGCAAATCACCATCACTCCTCATATCGATTTATTATTGTTCTTTTTTTAGTTGTTGATTTTTTCGGGGTTTTTTTTTTCTCCCTTTCTTATTTTATGGCTTTTGTTTTCGATTCAATATGCAGATTGGACGGACTTTCGTCAGACTTTGCTTTGTAAGTAGGTTCTAAGATTTTCTTTTTTGTTTGTTTTAAAGATGCTGGGGATTGTAAGATGATTTTCATCTGTTTATCCGATAAGAGACCCCTTAAGGGGATATGCTAAGATCATTTAATGCAAATGCAATTTTCCTGATGATGCAATAAAGTATTTTATGGTTAAAGAATATTGTCATATTTAAGACAAATGTCTTTTCTATTTACATATGTATAGTTACATAAATCAAAGATTGCTGTGCTGCATTTGATGAAGTAATAATTATTGTTATAAAATATTGCAAAAAACTACAAATAATTTAATATTATAGTTAAACATTATTTTAATAAAATTTAAAAATTAAAAATGTTATCTTATTTAATAACACACATTTGATTATGATTTGTAGACAATATATATAGACCTTATCTATGTATAAGTAAAATGCATGTATGGATATTATAGACCATGTTTGTTGAACATAATTTGGTAACAATTTACGAACATTGACTCAAACAATTGAAAATATAGCTTATTTTTAATTAATAAATACGAATTTCAATATAAAAACATTACTAATAAATTCAAGCAAATTTTTTGAGCACAACAAATGATTTAATTTGTTGTGTGTAAAAAAATACTGTAAATTTTTCAAAAATTGAAAATTTGTTAAATAATTTTGTTAATAATTCTTGGGGGGAGGGGGTGAATAATTGACGGTAACGAATAGTTAAAGCTCGAAATCGCGTAGGCAATGAACATAAATGGAAATATTCATCAACATATTTTAATTATATATACAGTGGCTGAAACAATTGAGAGTAACCTTACTTTTACTTAATAAATACGACTTTCAATATAACTAACACGATAATGGGAAGTGCAAACCTGTTTTTTTTACACAAAATGATGTTTCAATTTGAAATAAAAGTAAAGAATAATCAACGGAAAACTTCTAAATTGAAAAGTTTTAGAAGCATTTTTAAAAAGCATATGCAGATATTGAATTCTAAAAAATTGAAAATATACCAATGAAATTTTTATAATATCTCGCATAGGAAGAAAGTATCATTTAGTTGCCTGTCTTTTGACTTTTATAATAACCTCTTTTTGGTAGTATCTGAAGATATTTTATCCCATTCTTCTTTCAAAACGTTTTAAATGAGTTTTGTTGCTAATTTTTAGTTTTTGGAACACGGTTTCAAGAATTGCCTACACACTTTCAATGACATTGATGACTGTGATGCTGTAAATAAAGGATATTTACAATGAAAAAGACGTCACAACTTTACGTTACGTGCATTCTGTTTGGGATCATTGTCCTGTTTAAAAATGAAACTGCCATTTAAGCTCTGAATTTTAGCCCTTTCCTTTAGACTTCTGAGAAGTACCCAAAAAAGCTATATGGTTCATAATAATATCTATGAAATCTAAAAATCCAACCAATGATGAAGCCATGGAGTCACAAAATATAATAAAGTCACAACCATATTAAACTGTAGGACGTATTTTTTTAAATTCAAAGCAGTATTGGATATTATCCAATACTGTCACTGCCTAAAATTTCGAACTACTTTCATCACTAAATTTGACTCTCTTTCAAAAGTTATGGATCTTTAACCCATTAACCGGTTTGCCCGTAAGCCGTACGTGCATCGAATTATCGAATTTTGATAGTTGTAAACAAAAAATAAATCATTCATAACAATTATAATTCGATAGTAAAATGACTTCGACTACGTAGATAAGCCAAGTATTCCATGGATTTAAATTTGAATCAAAATAAGAAAATATTCCCAAAATAGAAGGTGTCATCTTATTAGATAGTACAGAAAATAAAACAGGTAAGGGGTTAATTGATGACTTTTTGCAAACTCCAAAAACTTTTTCTGATAAAAGGTTGATCAAAGTAGTTTAGTTTGAATATCTAGTTTCGCCTTTATCTTATGCGGTTGTATGTGGCACATACAGAACATCCAATCCAATTACACTATCCACGAGTATCCAATTACACTATCACTTCCGTATTGATACATATTAATCCGTGGACTATTCGGTTTCCGAAACTAAATGCAGTAAACAAGGCGTTGAATTAGCAGCATTACTTAGGCGGCGTCTGCCACGATTCTCCACGTGTCGTGCACATGTTTTGAAAAGAAAAGAGCAGCGTTCTGCTCGTTGTTCATTGTTTTTTCAGTGTGTGGTCGTTGCTACTCATCCTGATTGCAAATGCATAGTACGTATATTATTAGTGAATTATTCTGGAGACTATGCTTAATATTTTGTTATGTGTATCACAATTAAGATTTCAAAATAGGTGATAAACGAAATGAAGTTGTAGTAACTACGGAGGAAAAATTAAGCATTATACAGTGCATAGACTCTGATGTATCATCAAAAAATATAGCTTCGGAGTTAAGAAGTTGGTTCTCCTAGTTGGTATTTGAGGCAATTGAAGGTCAAAGACCGAAGCCACGTAACATAACCACTAGTCAAAAGTGATCACTCAAGTCAGCGGTTTATACTGGCTTAGGAAGCTCACAATCTAGGCGATTTGAGATAAATGTAGGGCTTAGTAAGAAGTTTAGTAAGTAATTTCAATAAGAATCGAGCATCTGCGTATTATAGCCTTGAATTTTGGCGTAAAAACTATGTCTTCTATCATTTTTAACCTTATTCTTCCGGTAATCCCAATAATAATTCAATTCCAACAATAACAATTTCAATGTTTTGCCATTTTATTGTTTTTTTATAATCGTTTACAGAATACATTTATAATATCTTTTTTTTTCATCCTTCCCAAGATTTCAATTTATTTTTCCCTTCCGTAGTTCATGAGGAACAATTTTCATATTTAATATCGTGTTCATGACGATTGTTCGTTTTCACTAATTTCAGAACATTCTTCACATATTCATTTTTTTAAGAACACTTTTCCTTTTTTGAAATTCCAGATATCATTTGTATTAGAAATAATATATAAATACACTGAAGTGACAAAAGTCATGAGATAGGAATATGCAAATATACAGATGACAATAGTATCGCAGCGAAAAAGTATAAATGCTCAGTTCGTTTTCCAGAGCTTTCATCTGTGTTCAAGTTATTCATGTGAACAGGTTTTTCGTGGTTTATGGCGGCACGACGAGAATTAGCAGACTTTGAACGTGGAATGTTAGTTGGTGCTAGACGCATGGGTCATTCCATTGCGGATATCGTTAGTGAATTCAACATTCCGAGATCCACAGTATCAAGAGTGTGTGAAATTTCAGGCTTCCCATCCCATCATGGACAGCGCAGTGGGCGACCACATGCACTTAACCACCGAGACCGCCGACGTCTGTGTAGAATGGTCAATGTTAATAGACACGCAACACTTCTTCAAATAACTGCAGGAATCAATGTGGGACGTACGAGGGACGTGTCCGATAGGACTGTGCTTCGAAATTTGTCTTTCTTGGGCTATGACAGCAGAAGACCGACTCGAGTGCCTTTATTGACAGTACGACATCACCTGCAGCGACTCTCCTGGGCTCGTGAGTCTATCGACTGGTTTCTAGACCAGTGGAAAACCGTGGCGTGGTCAGATGAGTCACGATTTCAGTTGTCAAAAGCTGATGGTAGAGTTCGAGTGTGGCGCAGACCCACCGAAGCCATGGACCCAAACTGTCAGCAAGGCACTGTTCAAGCTGGTGGTGGCTGCATAATGGTGTGGGCAGTTTTTACATGGCATGGACTCGATCTTCTGGTGCAACTGAACCGATCATTGACTGGAAATGGTTATGTTCAGCTGCTTGCAGATCACTTGCAGCCATTCATGGACTTAACGTACCCACACAACGATGGGATTTTTATGGATGGCAATGCGCCATGTCAGCGGGCCAGAACTACTCGTGATTGGTTTGAAGAACATTCCGGACAATTCCAGCGCATGATCTGGACACCTAGATCTCCCAATATGAATCCCATCGAGAATTTATGGGACATCATCGAAAGGTCCGTTCGCGCCCAAACTCTTGCACAATCTGCACTTTCACAATTATGGACGTCTATACAGACAGGATGGCTCAATATTCTTGCAGAGGACTTCCAACGACTTGTGGACTCCATGACACGTCGAGTTGTTGCTTTCTGCCGGGCAAAAGGAGGACCGACACGATATTAACAGTCATCCCATGACTTTTGTCACTTCAGTGTAATGTTAGATTATTCACGCTTGCTCTATAAAGTAGAAATAATTACATAAAAGCAGTAGTGTTTTTTTTTCTTTGTGTATCTGCAATACTATCTTCAACAATGTGTTTTTAACTTTTTTTTTCTCCCATAAATAAAAATTAATTCCTTGTGTATTGGATTCGCTGTCAAATTTAAAGAACAAAAGGCTTTATACAATGTTTTTAAATTTTAGTAACTGTAATAATCTAGACTAAAATCCAGTATGGCGCGATTAATAAAAAGATTAAATAACTCTTGTTGTTTCCATTAAAATGGAGACCAATTACTCTAATTTGATTATATTTAATATGAGACTTAATATTTATTTATAAAATATTAATATTGTATTTTAAGAATATTTATATTTAAAAATTTCATATTATAATATAAGAATATTTATGTGTAAAATCTTAAATTAATAAAAATTAGATACGGCTATAGAATCCTTAAGATATTAAAAGATACCAATAAGTAAAAATAGGCATACTGCATGAAAATCTTAAATCCGTAATAAGCTATAGAATAATAATATCGCTAATTTAATTTAACAGCTTTGTAAGATAACTCAAATTCTTAATTGCCTTTAAATGATTAAATTGGAGAATAATTTTGTTACAATTAAAAAGGTATCTTTTGAAAACTCTTGGTAGAAATAATGTTAAAATAAGAATGGTTCGATGTATTTGACTGCGCTGTAAATATCACAATCTAAATCTGTTAACAGACATTTAGCAGACGATTCCTTGTTTAGACATTTATAACTGATAATAACTTTATTTCAATTAAAGTATTATTGAAAGATAAAAGCAAACGATTTTTTATTTGATAAACATATTTTTATTAATAATATTTTGCTTATTTTCTGTATAATAATTAATGAACGATTGTAAACCTGTTGGAATCAGGCAATGGTTTATTATATTTGTTGTTAAGCTGAAAAAATAAAAAAAAGCCAATGGAATTCTATATTGTCAAGAGTATTATTTTAGTTTTTAAGAATTCAAGATTATCTGCAACCTATAATTTGAAGCTTAAAAAACGGGTAGGTTTCCAGAAAGCATGCAAAAATTACGATTTGAAGCAGAAAAGTTGTCTCGTGTGAAAATCACGAGCAACTGGCTATCTATAAACGATTTAATCAAAAGGGTTGCATTGAAATTTCTATTAAATAACGAATTTAATTTTCATCATTATTTACCACTTAATGCCCTCATTTTTATATCCTTCTTTTTTAAATGTCACTTATGTATGAATATGTGTTTATGTATTATTCAGTCTATGCACGAATAGGGATTTTTTAAAAAGAAGCCTATCAGGAGTGGTCTCACTAAACCTTTCTCGCATACTATGTAATAAAATTTATGAAATTAGAGAAAGTTTCAAATAGAATTGGTGTGCAAAAGTTACGAAATATTGACTTTTGGTGTAAATTCATCATTTTTACTAATTTTATTACGTAATTCTTAGCCGGTTCCTTAGATATTAATCTTTGGTGTACGGTTAACGTTAGACAAAAATCGAATTTGAGTTTTAGATATTGTTACGTTTTTAGTGTAACGGGTTCGGATTGAATGGACTTTACTTGAGGACAGCACAAACAAATTTATTTACAGCTATTTACAAGTATTTACAGGATGACTCGATAAAGTAGAACTTCAGATAAACACAATCCAGTAGTCAATACTCATTTACAGCGTAAATGAAAGTCTTACGCACAATAAAAACAGACGGCAAAACAGATTTCGTATAGCACAGTAAACAGTAAGTCACAGCGAGCTAGATAATACAACGCTAACACCAAACGTAAATAAAGCTCACTAATAACAAGCGAGAAAGTAATCCGCTAGTCCAGCGAGTCGCTTCCCTTCCGATGAGAAAATTCTCAACTATCTTACTGCAAGGTTACGGTAACCCGTCCATTATATAACCGACTGAGCGCGCGCCCAAAAGCTTGTGAAGCAACGCGCCGCTTCATGAAGGATCCAGCGGTTACCAGACTATTCCTTTCGCCAAACCAACCCGGCTGGCGCCAAGCTCTTTGACAGCGGTCGCCAACACCTTCTCCTTCGGTGTGCTTTCACGGCGTTCGCCAGCTTGTAACAATATATTTTTATCATCCAATTAAAACACATATTTGGCATAAAACTGCAACTGAACACAAATCCCATACTAAATTTGATATTTTTAAATCCTTTCATTTTTGGTTTTACATGCTTCTAAAAGAACAAACCGACAGACAGATAATTCCATGTTAAATTTGGCTCTCAATGCGATAGGTGTCCAGATTACAGATAATAGATATGTGTAACAAATTTCACCTATCTAGCTGTCTTTGGTTTGATATTTTAGTTTTAGTGTATATTGGAACAGACAGACAGACGGATTTCCTTTGTACATACCTTACTCAAAATTTAATAGAAATCTACACTTTTGATTTTAAAAAAAGACCTCATGCCAAATTTCAGTTGTATAGATGAAAGTATTTTTTCAGTTATCTTTATCACAAAATAAAGGAACATTTTCCAAAACTGTATTTTCGAACACAAGGAGGTATAAAATGAAGAGATTTGTTAAATGTTTTCGAATTTTTCGATGAATCCTTATATCCTTAATACATACTATAAAGGTGACCAGGGACTTTTAAAATGACCTTTTGCAATTTTCGCCTTAGCAATTAGAAATTTGGCAGGCATTGAGAGTAACACTACAAGAGATGACACACAAAAGTTTACAGCATTATGTTAATTTATTTATGAGTTAGGTGTGTAATATAATATAATAGTAGCGAATAAATAATGTTAACGAAAAATGCTCCAGGCGCTTCAAATTTGTTCTAAAGTTCTCCAATTTTTACTATCACTTACTCTAACCCTTTTGAAATAAAAATTGGGATTAATTTTGAAATTCGAGTACAGAATATCCAAATTAACCAATAAAATAACTCAAAACTAATGATTTTTTCAAAAGGTTTCAGTAGTTTCGAATTATTACATTGCTTAATTTTGATATTTCGTAGTCAAGCTTCCAGATTAATCCCAATTTTTGTTTCAAAACGGTTAGAGTAAGTAATAATAAAAAAAGGAGTACTTTCGAACAAATTTGGAGCGCCTGGAACATTTTTCATTAACGTTATTCATCGCTAATATTATATTATATTACCCCCCAACTTATAAATACATTAACATAATGCTTTACAATTTTGTGGGCCATTTCCTATAGTGTTACTCTTAATGCCTATATAATTTCGAATTGCTAAGGTGAAAATTGCAAAAAGTCATTTTAAAGATCGCTGGTCAACTTAAGAATATAAGGAAGGTTATCCATACTATTATTCCTATCCTTAATCCATACTATTAATACGAGAAGTTAAGAAATTAGCCAGCATTTTTCAAATTAATTGCTCTTTTGTTAGAATGGTCGACATCATGTGAGAACATAATGTTGTTTTAATGTTGTTTTCGATAAGGATTTTTGAATAATTGAAGCTCGAAATTGCGTAGGCAATGAGTATAAATGGTATTATTCATCGACATCTTTTAATCGCATATAGTTTTTAGCTGCTTTTACCAGTATAGCATTATTATTATGTATGCTTATTTAACAGCAGATTAGTTTTTAAACGATTGACCTGCTTTTACCAGTATTGCTTTTTCAAACTAGTTTTCACTCCTTAACGACTTAAATTTACTGAGGCAAATAATGATTTAAAAAAAGTAATGTTCTCTCACGATAACATCAAATTTAAGATCGTAGATTCATTTTTCTTTTTTTAGTTTTTTTTCTTTAATTACATAAACGATTGACAGTTAACTGACCACAAATTATCAAACGTCGAATATAAATAAACCAGAATCGATGTATGTACACTGGTGTGCAAAACTTAAGCAACAAGTGGTTTTTCGGCCACAGCTCCCCAACAAAGTATAAGATAGCCATGAAATTGCAGTATAATATGCACGTAATTCAGTAGAAAGACTACTTGTATGCAAATTTTAGAAATAAAACGTCGTAGGTGATGTAAGTGTACGTAAACCTTGTGGGTCGGCGCGCGCAGGTCAAAGCTGTGATAAAAGGATGAAGAGCACCGTAGTTAAAGACATTCGCTGCAAGTGCAAGTGATTTGTTTTGTGAAACACGTCTTCAAGAAATCATTTAGACGACTTTACTCGAGGAAGAATGATTGGGAAGCTTGAAGAGGGGCGTAGTGTGACCAGTGTCGCCGAAGAGTTCGGGATCAACAAAAGTGTTGTTTCTCGTGCTTGGAATGTCTTTAAAACTACTGGTACAGCTGTTCGGAAGGTTGGTGGTGGCCGTCCAAGGAAAACAACACCAACAGATGACCGTTACATTGTCGTACAGGCGAAAAGAAACCGTTTTCAGTCAGCGAGCGCCATATCTCAGCAACTGTGCACAGCCACAGGACGACAAGTATCAAGATTTACAGTGGCCAGACGCCTTCACAAAGGTGGCTTATTTGCTAGACGTCCTGAACGCTGCATACCTTTAAAAGTTAGCCATCGGCGGCACCGTTTAGAGTGGTGCAGAGAACACGAAACCTGGACACCTCATCAATGGAGTCGTGTCCTCTTCACAGATGAGAGTCGTTTTAGTGCTACAAGCGATTCTCTACGTCAGTTGATCTGGAGAGAGGTTGGAGCTCGATTTCATCCCAATAACATCGTGGAAAGAGATCGTTACGGTGGTCCTGGAGTTCTCGTCTGGGGTGGCATTATGTTGAACGGGCGGACTGAGCTTCAGATCTTCGACCGAGGTTCTGTAACTGGAGATCGCTACTGCAATGAGGTAATCCTACCCCACGTGCGTCTGTTTCGAGGGGCCATTGGACCAGACTTCATTTTTATGGATGACAATGCACGGCCACACCGTACTGCTAATGTTCAAGAGCTACTGGAAAGTGAAGATATCAGACGAATGAATTGGCCAGCTTACTCTCCAGATCTAAATCCCATAGAGCATGTGTGGGATGCATTAGGGAGACGTCTTGCGACACGACAGTATCCTCCTGGTAACACCCATCAGCTGAAAGATGCGTTAAAGGAGGAATGGAGACGTTTACCCCAAGAACTCCTGGATAATCTGGTGCTTAGCATGGAGAGACGATGCCAAGCAATAATTGCAGCAAGGGGAGGGCATATCCCATACTAGAGAACATCTGCCAGTTGTACTTACGCTTCTTCAGGCAATAATGTGTACCGCCACTATATGTCAAATAAAGCCTTTTTTTGTTCCATACCCTACTTTAAGCTTTATATTCATTTCTGCGCCATTATTCTTTCACTATCGTTTAAGTACAAAATAATGTACATCATATTCAAATTTCATGTCAATCGGTTGATTTCTTGTAGAGTTATGACAAAAAACGCACTTGTTGCTTAAGTTTTGCACACCAGTGTAGTATGTTCTTCACTAAGTGGCTTAGTGTTGATAAATGACACTCATGGGATAATACTAATTTTTTTATTTTATTCCGAAGTAATTTATCAACTTCACTTTTGAAAAAGAAAGCAAAACTAAAAATATTGTATCCTAAGTACCGTGAGACTTTTTCTTAGCTTTCAGTCCCAAAAAATATAAGTTTTATGCTTATAAAATAGCATTAAAACATGCATTGTTAAACAAACTGAATTTTTAAAGGTTGTAGAGAAAAACGTGAATTTTTAATGGCTGCTTTTGAAAGCTCTCTTTTCATTAGATTAAAATGTCCTTAAATTTTAGAAAAATTTGTAGAAGGAAAACTTATTAAATTTGTTTTAAGGATTTCCGCAATGCATTCTATGAAAAGATAGGAGGTTTTGAGATCTTTTATATTATTTTTTTTCCATACTGATTTTAAGAGTATATTTAAGCACAAAACTCTTAAGAAAATTGTTAAGATAACCACAAAATACCTCTTTGGTTTAACCTTTTAACTCTCGGTCCCATGAAAGTGAAGGGCTGGGATTACGACCTTCATTTCTCGCGCCCGTGATTTTCCGGGCTGGGGTGTTCAATAGTAGCGCGGCCAAACGATTAAAACCAATTCATTTCTTTTGCCCGGAAGTCATTTTATTTCTTATTTTATAAACCAGATGGCAGTAGTTGTCTATTTTAAATGTAATTGCAGATCATTTTCAACCAGGTTGTATCACTAATCGAGTATGTGTACTTGTGATATGTGTTTTGCAATCTTAGCCCAGAGCCCGCCCAGTTACTTCATTACAGTTGGCCCAGTTGAATACGCGTGGTTTGTGTCCTGTGTTAAAAAATATATTTTTTAATATTGTGTTCATTATGGAGTGCGAAGTGTGATGTTCCAGAAGAGACGAAAGCAATAAGAGATGAAGGAAGGTCACTCGGTACTGCTGTCCAGATTGCGAAGTTGGCCACTGTATCTCACGCTTTGAAAATTACCACGCAAGAAAAATGAACTAATCTTTATTTATATCAGAAGCACGATTGATAAAATTCTCTTTTCATGTTTAATGAACGTATTTCTTAAATTTTTGCAGCTTGCTGGGAAACCAACATTCAGTCAAAATAAGCCTGAATGTTGGCTTTTAATAAAATTTAGTATTTTAATATTGCAATCTAAAAAATTTCGAAAATGAAAAATAGAATGTATATATTGTTCGTGCCCTTATTTTTATATAAATTTCTTAAATAAAAAAATGAACACTTTTATGACCGTTTTCTTGAAAATTATCCGATCGTTGAGGGGTTAAAATAAGCGGAAAAATTCTAATTGAAATTTATTCCATATACAAATATTCAAATTTGTAAAACAAACTAAGCAATAAGATATTGTATCCTCTGTCATCTTGAGATCTTTTTTTAGCATTTTATATCCAAAATATAAACTTTATGCATATAAAACAGCGAAGGAACATGTATCGTAAAGCAGCAAAATGATGCTTTAATGAGTGCAGTAAAACACGTACATTTTTAATGACTGTTTTTGAAAACTGTGTTTCCTTCAAATTAAAATGTCCTCGAAACTTAATTTTTCAGGTAACTATACAATAGTTATAGTAAGGATTCCTACCATGCATTAAATTAAATCTGAATGTGGATCTAACGTTTACCTTATACTATAATACGAGGAATGGTTGTCAAGTCGAAAATCGCCCCAGAATTAATAAACTCCGGTAAACTTGGGGGTCTGGGGGTTATGGCCACGAGGAATCGATTGGCGCCGGTTTTGAAGCGCTACGTTTGAGCAGTTCGGAGTTACAGATAGGATATTTTCAAACTTTATTAGTTCGCCATAATGACTACTTAAATTTTCAAGTGGTAACGTGCTGCCATCTATAGCCAATATGCCATCTATATCAATATTCATATATATATATTTTTCATTTCATGCAGACACGTGATGAAAATTGCATTTTTATATGTTTAATGCGCAATAATAATTTATTTTTTTAATTTGAGTTTTTGTCAATCTGATGGCAACATATTAATAAGATAATTTTTCCCTTTCACTCGTAACGCATGCTTGGAGCTTAAGTTTTAATTTTATCTTATACTATAATACGAGGAGAAGTCCTGAACAAGAGAAACTCACCAGCCGCACCTGCCTCTCCAACAAGAAAAGAACCTGGACAACATAGAAGACTTCGCAATCGATGATTAATGTTTATTATGTTTATGCTGTCATAGGTTTATAATATGTTTCTTATGTATGTATATATGTTTGGTTTTTCTAAATAAATTTGGCAAAAATATTGAACTTCAACACACTTCAATCTTTACACTGCTCACTTTGTACCATTTCTTTAATTGTATAATTTTTTGTTATCAATTACATTTTATTTCCTATGACTTTTCAAACTTTACCTTTATATAGAATAGTTCCCTTTCCAAACTCTAACTTTGTTTAGAATAGTTTACAATGGTGCACTTTGACCAGTTATCTTTTCACCAATGGTTTCACAAATTTTCTTATGGCATGTATTGTTTTGATAAATCACAATTGAAAATTTAAATATTCGAGTTAGCTTCGATACCTGTTTTCTCCGAGCGGAGCTCGGTCACCTGCTGGTCAAAAATAAAAATACTTTAAAGACTATTCAGTTTAGATAAATGCAAAATTTTAATGAAAATGTACTGCAAGAATTCACTTTAGTAAAACAAACTAAACCAATATATCCTTTTTGATGAGCGAGAAAAAAAATATTTCACTAAAGTTCATCAATACAAGATATGTATACGAAACGTATAATGTGATTCTGTTCTATATGCATCATACCTTTTGTATATAATCATACTTTTTTTATCACATTCATAATCATTTATTTTATTCAATACAAATAATTTATTTTGTATATAGTCATGTATATTATATATTGTGCATAAAGATGCATTTTTTCGATACATTGTATATAATTATTCATTTTGTATCATGTACATAATCTTGTATTTTGTTCTACGTAGATTATATATTCTGCATATAATCTAGCATTTTGTTCTATGTAGATTATATATTTTGTACACCATCTTGTATTTTGTTCTATGTAGATTATATATTTTGTACCTAATCTTGTATTTTGTTCCATGATATATTTTGTACATTATCTTATATTTTGTTCTATGTAGATTATATATTTTGTACAGAATCTTGTATTTTGTTCTATGTAGATTATATATTTAGCATATAATCTTGTATTTTGTTCTATGTAGATTATCTATTTTGTACATAATCTTGCATTTTGCTCTATGTAGATTATATATTTTGTACCTAATCTTATATTTTGTTCTTTGATATATTTTGTACATAACCTTGTATTTTGTTCT
>JAOUZG010003489.1:84562-94715 GCA_026289955.1 Argiope argentata
GTGTGTGTGTGTGTGTGTGTGTGTGTGTGTGTGTGTGTGTGTGTGTGTGTGTGTGTGTGTGTGTGTGTGTGTGTGTGTGTGTGTGTGTGTGTGTGTGTGTGTGTGTGTGTGTGTGTGTGTGTGTGTGTGTGTGTGTGGTCTGGCGCTGTACAGGCCAGACCGTTCAACCGACAGCTACCAAATTTGGTATATGTATACCTTGGGTGCCGGGAATGTGCACCTCAGATCCCTTTTTTTTTTAATTTTTAACTAAAATTTTAATTAATTAAAAAATAAGCCAAATTTTAACGTTTTTTCGCTATAACTTCTGAAAATATTATAGCACAAAATTGATTTTTACATTACGTTAAAGCTCAAAAAATTAGCTTTTCAATGATATGAATGTTTTGACCGACGAATTAAAACTCTACTTTTAATGAATTTTTAAACATTTAATTTAATCGTTTTTTTTCAACAATTTATTTCACTTAATATATATTTATAAAGCTTACTAATTAAACTAACGAAAACTAATTAAGTTTTATTTTAGAAGAGTTAGTACATATATTATATAACCAATGAAAAGAAAATTTAAAAGCAGATAAATTTCATAACAGATTTGAAAAACGCTTTCTTATCATCATCAAAAACTATTTTTAAAATTTAATCACTAAAAAAAGTATTATTTTCAATTCTAAACAAAACAATTTCCAATGCATAAGCATGCTATTCCTTTAAGACGACATCAAATAAAACGAGCACTTAGATAAATCAAAGGATTTCCAGCAGAATTCGGTTTTTTTTATCTGCAGCTGGTAAAAGAAGGAAAAAAAGAGAAATTCCAAGAATGGAAATTGATTAACAGGGCTGAAAAATTATATATAAACTTGAAAAGACGCATTACTTAGATGTACTTTTCTCTGTCATACTCGTCCAGTCATCCGTGATCAAATAAATTTACAGCAGCGCACTCATACATACACGCGTGCAAAAAAAAAAAAGAAAGACAGAAAGTAGCAGACTGTTTTGAAATATGATGATTTTTATCGTTCTAACTTTTGACAATTCCACATCACCTGCCTTGCTGTAAAGCTAGAATTTTTTCCCCCATAAATAAACGATTCTTTCCTTTTATTTTCTTCCTGCAGCTGCCTCGATAAAAAGGACCAAATGAAATTGTAAGCCCAGGAGGTGACTGGTAATCAAAATTGGACTCGAGAACGGTGAATGGTTTTCGTAAATTGAAAACTTTCGTAAATGTTCCACGAAAATTAAATTGCATATGTTCCTCCCGCCAAACGATCAGGCAGACAGCGGATTAGTTGATGCTTCTTTTTGTGTGTGTGTGTGTGCTTATTTTAGGGCTTTAAGTGCGTTTTTCTTTGCACTGGAAGCATTTCTTGTTTGTATCTAAATAAACAGAACTATTTATTGATTATTTTTTTCGGAAAAGAAAGAATAATGTAAACTCTGTTTTTATAAGGAATGACGCTGTTTGTGAATGTCAAATAAGTTTCATGAATATTTTAAAATGTGTTTTTTTTATTATTTGTTCTCATACTCGAAATATCTTACCGAATTCCTTAAGTAATGGTTAGTAATGTGAGTTCAAGAAAATAAATCTTGTTTTTATAATGGCGGTCGTTCTAAATCGTAATCCTGTTTATTTAGGACATTTCATCTAAGAACAAGTGAAGAAAACATGGTTATTTATTTAAAAATGAAGTTACCTTATGCGTTTGTAATGGAAAGTTTATCCAGTGTTATGAGGAACATCTCTTCTTTAAATTATGTGCAATAATTCTGATAAAAATGTAATAATTTTATAAAATTTATTTGATTTGAATAATTTTATAAAATTTAATAATTTGAATAACTTTATAAAATTTAATAATTTGAATAATTTTATAAAATTTAATAAATTTGAATAATTTTATGAAATATAATTGATTTGAATAATTTTATAAAATTTGAATTGATTTAAAATCAGTCAAAATCTTAGAGACTATCCGTTTAAGCTCCAATAAATATAACAAAATAAAAATGAATTTAAAATTTCTTATAATTTTAGTTAATAATAAAAGTTGCTTTTGAAAGATACAAATGTTTTGATGTTATAATGCATCAAACCTTTACCCGCGCCTTCGTTCGAGGGGGGATTTTTATGTGTATGTGTGAGAATTAATGGTCTGATCAAAATGTAAGATGCTATCAAACCATATGCATATTTGAATTTTCAACGCCAATTATTGCAATGCAAATGCTTGAATTTTCTATGCCAGTTGGGGTAACGTAATACAGATGAGAAAGTTTTAACTTCCTTTATTAAGTTTTATTTTAATTAAATAGTACTTCAAAATGAATTCCAAAAAATCTATTAATTAATAATATTTAATTTTAAATGCATCAAACACTAAGAAAACAAAGAGAATCGTTTGAAATAATTGGTTGAGAATATCTTAAGCCCAACCTCATTTGGCGTGGTTAAAAAACCAACTGAAGTCTCATTCATTTGGTGATGGATAAATGAAAATATTTGGTGGGAAAGTTAGTTTTTAATTAATTAAAAATTAACCACTCAATTAACCGAAATAAATAGTAGCCTATGTACTATTCTAGACTATAATCTCTGTGCTCAATTCCATCCAATTTCTTTCAGCCGTTCTGGCGTGATTGAACCCCATCATCCACCCATCCAAACTTTCACATTTATAAAAGTAGCACAAAATTCTAATATTTTTCTAGAGATTATTTTAGGTATATTTTACAATAACACACCTTAGGGCCAATTATAGTGACAATATGCTTCACACAACAAATTTACTCAAAATTGAAATAATTTTTATTTTTACTTACTTTGTTTTGTAATATGTTATTCTTTTTTATTATTGATTTTTACACTGTTTTTCTTCAACATTGAATAGGTCTAAGTACAAGCAAAACACTTTTAATACTTTTCTAAATTTTATTCCATTTACAATTAAACTTTTACTTTAGAATGAAGAAATTGTGAACATTTTTTAAGTAC
This sequence comes from Argiope argentata, assembly GCA_026289955.1. Lineage (NCBI taxonomy): Eukaryota > Metazoa > Arthropoda > Arachnida > Araneae > Araneidae > Argiope > Argiope argentata. Next base: position 87,570 of record JAOUZG010003489.1, read on the forward strand.
ACTCAATACTTAGACACTGCTGCTCAATAATATAATCTGATGCATAAAGATATAAATAAAAAAAAATCAGAAAAATTTATATCACAATTAACAAAAATACGCAAGGCATCTAAAAAAATAAGCTTTATGTTAATCCCAACTTGGAATTTAAAGATATTTTCCTCAAAAATTCCTAAAAACGAGATTGCACTAAATATTTAATTACATTCTATAGTAATAATTAATCATGGTCAACTGGATGCTCGCCAAAGGCGATAAGAGTAAATAAAAAATAGAATTAATGAACAATAAAGAAGAATATACATCATAATACCATAAAAAATACATTGAATCGCAAGTTTTCCGTACAATAATATCACTCTGATGCTTGATTCTAATATAAAATAAAAACACGCCAGCAGTAAAAATTGGAATTACATCTGCCGTTCGTTTTTCAGAAGACAGAATCAAATACAAGCAATTGAACCGATGGCGCCAAATAGTAGTGAACAAATTGGCGCAAGCTTTTATCGGTCGCCAAATTCTGCATTCAATGAGTCATTTAATTGATATTTTTGTGTGATACATTTTCGTGATTGTCGAGGCAATGAATTTTGATGATATTGCTCTATATACGTATTTGCTAAAAGGTCAGTTTTTGTGGTACTTAGGTATTAGACCGTCTTCACCAACTATCGCCAATGGTTTAGTAATACCTTAGCGAAGGATTTAAATTTGGCGATAAAGATCAACGGATTACACCATTGCCATAATTGGCGGTTTTGCAACTCATTGGCGACGACTTCAAATTTGACGATAAAGTTGGACGGTCTAATACGTAATTACCGTTTTTATTTTTTTAATACAGACAGAACACTTAGAATCAGCATTTAATTTGAGTACATGAATGCAAAATGTTTATATAAATAAATTTTACTCCATTTGTCCTGTGATGATATTAACATTTGATAAATTTAATTTATTACATAATAATAGTCGCAAAAAAATGAAATCTGCTATACATAATTTAAAGCATCATGTACCACATTTTTTTTATAAATTGCACTTATTTAATAAATCACATTTCTTGTATTACCCTAAATGATAACCATCACCGTCAGTCCAAAAGTTGAAAATTGTTATTCTTTAAACGTTGATTCCAATCTAAATTTATAATCTTTCAATTTTAGATCACATGACAAAAAATTATAATTAAAAAAAGTTCTTTTGGTAATATTTTTTGAAGAAACACTATTGGATCCTTAACATTTTATTCAAATAACATTTGTTAACTGACAGACATTTAAACTGCGCAACTGACAAGATTTAAATGTACCAATTTTTTAAATATATCACAATATTTTTTAAGTCGTTAATATTTTTGAACAAATAAAACTTTTAATTTCTAATCGTTTTCACCATTTGACGTCACAAATGTTACATAATATCCTTTATCGGTTTGAATAGTGAGCGAAAAAGTTGTAACCAAACGTGGAAAGGTATATCTAGATCGTTCCGGTCTGAACAAGTTCTATCCGGTTTGAACTAGATGTATAGCATAAAAAACTTAATTTTCACTCGTTTTCCCTATTTGATGTCACAAATGTTACATAATATGCATTATAAGTTTGAAGAGCGAGTAAAGGTTTTGTAACCAAGCATGGAAATTTCTAGAATTTGTAATCTTTCTATTTCGGTGTAAACCAGTTCTATCCGGTTTGAATTAATTATATAAAGTAAAAACTTTAGTTTCCAATCGTTTTCACCATTTTACATCACAAGTATTACATAATATCCTTTCTCGGTTTGAATAGAGAGCGAAAAATTTATAACCAAAAGTGGAAAGATATATCTAGATCGTTCCGGTTTGAACAAGTTGTATAAAGTTAAAAAACTTTTCCAATCATTTTCACTATTTGAGATCACAAATAATACATAATATCCTTTGGCAATTTGAATAGTGAGCAAAAAGTTTGTAACCGAAGATGGAGAGATATATCTAGTTCGTTCCGATCTGAACCAGTTCTATCCGGTTTGAACTAGTTGTATAAAGCAAAAAACTTTTAATTTCCAATCGTTTTCATCATTTGATGACACTAATGTTACATAATATACTTTATAAGTTTGAAGACGGAGTGAAAGTTTTGTAACCAAACGTGGAAATTTCTAGATCATTTTGGTGTAAACCAGTTCTATCCAATTTAAACCAGTTATATAAAGAAAAAACTTTAATTTCCGATTGTTTTCACCATTTGATATAAATATTACACAAATACAAACAGTTAATTTAAAATGGCTTTTTTTCTCTTCACTTGAATAATCTAAGAGCGCTTTTAAATGTGGAAGCAGCTGTAGTAAGTGTATATTTATCTCGAATAAAAAAGAAACAAAAGTATTCAATATGCTCATTTCATCTCCAAAGGATAATTTTGTAGATATATAGAAATGTAATAAATAGAAGATACCATGCATTTGGCCTTAGACAAATAAAAAACCGTCGTTCGTTTGTTTAGTCTCATGACATCCGATAGACGCAGGTGTCAATTAATGTTATTGGATTAGATTCATAGTTTGGAAAAATCTTTTGTTTACTTTCGCGTCTATCTTGCTTTATTTATATTGGTGAGAAAAACATATTCCGTATCTTCTGGTTACCATTTTTTTTTTCTAAAAATAAGAAGATCTGTTTTTATTTTATCATTATTGTTATTAAAAGTTTTGTTGATTTTTTGAGTATACTTTAAAAAATAATTTTTAATTTGTATGAATTAATTGTAGAACTAATGAAATGAAATATAATTACAAATTATAAACCCACCAAAATTCTTAATTACGAGCCCATTTACAAAATACATAATCGATTAAAACAAAAAAAAACTGTATTAAAATTTTTTTAAATAATTTTAGCAATCTGTAATATTATTTCTCAACATGGTTATTTCAATCACTGTAAAGGCCGTTTTAGGTTCAGCTCTATAGAATTCCAAGTCAGTAATCTCAGAGAGCTTGTAGACAAACTTGGCGAGTATTTTGATGACGAATTTAGCGACGTTGGCGACAAAAAAGTTAATACTATAGTCTTCCATAATTTTGGTGATAGAACCAATAGGAACAGAGATAGCCTGATTGTTTGCTGGAACTTTCTCTACCTGGCTATGGTAACTATAAGAGGCAGCAATTGAATTGAGTTTTGTGCCGAGTCATTTTACATGAATCGATTTAAATACAAAGATTTGACACAAAACTAAAGTTGTAGTCATAAAATCTCATACCAAATTTGATTAATTTATATCACTGGATTTTAGAATGATCGCGTTTGCATGTGTATGGAAGTACAGACAGACAGGCAATCAAACCTGTAGTCGGAGTCTGCTCAAACTTTTACACAACATCTACATTAGAGATTTTAAATTTGTGTTTCAAATCGTATCTATCTAGCTCTTTTCTTTTTGCAGTTATCAAATATTATATTCTAACAACTGGTATTTAACTTATATTCGCACATCCGTACAAACAGACTTTCTCAGTTCAGATTTTAATCAATATTTGGTAGAAAGCTGGAATTTTTATGTAAAATTCGTGCACCAAATTTCAACGGTCCAACGTGAAGAAAATTTGAGTTATCTTTGTCACAGACAGGCAGACATTTTCTAAAAATGTATTTTCTCAGAGAGGTTCAATATGTGGAGAAACACCAAAATAAAGATTTCAAAGTTCATGATGATTACTATACTTTCTTTATACTATGAATACGAAAAAATAATGAAAAAATGATTAAAAGCCAGAATGTAAAAAAAAAAAAATTGAAATAAACTCTTTTTTTTTCTATAACTCCAGTGATGTTTAGAAAAATAAAAATTAAATAAAAACAAATTAATCACAGTTATAATACTTTACTATAAAACGACCTTTTGCTTTCAAAATCGATTTGCATACAAAAAAATCCATTTACTACTGCAAATCTAAAAAAAAATAAAACACCAGATACAATTTACTGATTTTCTTCAAGAATCGTTCTTTCCTTTCCCCAGCAAACAAGAGTAACTGTAACTGTAGCCGTCGTGCCTTAGACAAATACAAAGTCCGTCGTTAGTCCTGTTGATCACACGACATACGACAAATGCCGGTGTCAATTAGTGTTATCGGATTAGATCCGTTTTCCGAAAGAACTTTCCGTTTACCTTTCCCCCTGTCTTGGCAATCACCGAAGGGAAAGACATATTTCGTCTTTTCTGCCTCGAGAACTTTCTCTCGGAGATGTTTTTCATTGAAAACTTTTGTAAAGTTCTGAGTTTACTGAAGGTGTAAGATTTTTTTTTTTTTGGTTTTTTTTTCTGTTTAGAAATTGAATTATTTGGAAAGAAATCAGGTAGCAAGAATTAACTATAAAAAGGTATTGTACAAATTTATCAATATTGTTAACTTGATGAACAGAATTTTAATCATTAGAAATTGTTGGTGAATTTACTAAAAAAACTTATGTTTTAAGTGATATGAAAATGAATTGTAATATTAAGCTCTTTTATTATCATGTGAGAACTTGATGTTTTTAAGAAGGTTTCGATGTCTACGAAAGTTATGGGCAAAAATATTTTTACCTGCTCTTATCAATTTTGCATTATAATGTATGATTCTTTGAAAAAAGATGCGATTTTAAAAGGTTATCCTGCTTTTACCAGTATTGCTTTATCATTACCTATGATTCTTTGAAAGAAGATGCGTTTTTAAAAGGATGTCCTGCTTTTACTACAATTGCTTTATTATTAAGTATGATTCTTTAAAAGCAGATGTGTTTTTAAAATGCTGGCGAAGGACTATGATATCATAGCTGTTATTTTATCTCAAAATCGGTCGTGCTCCAAAACTTTGTTTGCAGCTAGAAAAATTGAAAACATAAGTTTAAAAAAATACAAGTAGTATCCTTACGTGTGTGTGTGTGTGTGTGTGTGTGTGTGTGTGTGTGTGTGTGTGTGTTCAGATTTTTAAACTCTTTTGCTTAATTTGAATTTTTCACGTTAAAAATATGAATTTATATAATTAATTTCCACACTTTTCCTAGAGTGTAGAGGACTTTACATTTTTTTCAATTGCGCATTGTCATTGGCAATACAATATTTCAACATTCATCTGGTTAATGTCATTTTAGAGACAATATGCAAAGTTAATGACATTTTATGAAAATAAGGTTGTTATTTTTATCAAAATTATGGTAAGCAGATAATATTTGATTTGATAATTTATTAGAGTTTAAAATTATTTTACGTAATTTCATTTGTTTTATTTTAGAAAAGAAATATAAATGAGTTTTATATCACTTCATGTGATAAATATTTATATTCGTATGACAATACCATATTTAAATATTTGCATTCGTATGACGATACCATATTTAAATATTTACATTCATGTGACGATACCATATTTAAATATTTACATTCATATGACAATACTATATTTTCGCGTTCTTTGACAAGGATGCATAATTCTAAAAATATGACTTTCTAAAAGAGATAGGTGTAAAACATAGAGATTCTACAAAAAACGCAATTTGAATTGCTTGAAGATTGTAATATCATTTTTTTGTTATTTTTCATACATTATAAAACTAAAATATGAGCACCCTCAGCTTTTGTTGTAAAACATAGACTATTCCACGTAATTATCCTAAACAGCTTTAACCAGAATTACATATTTGTCTCGAATGAAATGCCATCTCTTTATTGTTTTTGTATATTAGAATGGAAAAATGCAAGCCTCTACAGTTCTAACTTCCTTTATCCGCTTTACTATTTTGTTACTAAACATTGTTTAATCCATATTGTTCACCAAAAATATCATTAACCATATTTATTTATTTGTCTCGATTTAAATACCATCTTTTTGTTGCTGTTTTTGCATATTAGGATTTAAAAATGTTGGCATCAAAAAGTTTTATCTAACATCACTTACTCGCTTTACTATTTTGTTATCAAATATTGCCCATTCCAAATAATTCTACAAAATAACATTAACCAGAATCTAATATTTGTCTTCAATTAAATGGCATTTGTTACTTGTTGTCCTTTTATATACTAGAACACAAAAATCAAACATCTACAGCTCCAACTTCCCTCGTCCGTATTAATATTTTAGTATAAAACATTGCCTAGTTAAACTTATTATTATTAGTTAGTTATTCTTCAAAATAACATTAACCAGAAATTCTAATTAGAGTCGATTGGAAGTCAGACTTATTATTTTTTTCTTGTACTAGAATGTAAAAATGCAAGCATCCGCGTCCTTAGTTTCTCTAACTCATATTAATATTTTGTATATTATAATTTTAATTATTATATATACATGATATTATAATAAAACATTAACTATTCCGCATTATTCACTATACCAGCATTAACCAGAATTACTAATTGGTCCCGATTGGTTACCCAAGGCACACATTCAACAGGAGAATCCCTATTATCCAACTCCCGTGAAATCGGATTCATTTGACTAAGGACATTTTAGTAGTGGCCACTAGATACAAATCCCCATTGTCTAACCTGCGTTCGTAACTGTGCCGCTAATTAATTACCTGGCTAGCTCTCGCTTGTTGTAGAAGACGACAGTGCTTTGTAGAAACCGACGCAGGCATTCCATTCATAGATCGTTCATTCAACTTCACCGTTTCCTCTTAAGACATGAATAGGGCAAGAGTTTGGTGTACAGAATATGGACAAAATCGAGTCAATTTGTCTCTATTGTTTTAAATTATTGAGGATTAAATTAGAATTATACAATTCCTAATATTAGTTAGTTCACACACTCTCTCTATATATTAATATATCTTGTTTAAATATTCAAACGTTAATAAAATGCTTTCTATTCATCCACTATAATTCAAATTACTTTTTTAAACTTGCAGTGGATGACACTTGATGTTAATACAGTTTTTTTCAAATATTAATTGGTATTAGCTACTATGATAAGAGCTACTGTTGTTAATGCAGTAAGTAATACGACTTGTAAGTGTAACTTGCTATCAGAAAATGTAGGATGTCACATTGGAGAGGGTTTGTAACACCTTTCAGAAATAAATAAGCACATTTTAAACCGATGTCTCAATGCCATATTTTGCTTAACGATATTGCACACCGTGCCATTTCTAACCTTGGGCTGATAGGTGGTATT
>JAOUZG010003489.1:116852-130935 GCA_026289955.1 Argiope argentata
AAAAATAAAGTTTTAAATTATTGATCAAAACATTAGTATCATTGAAAAGCTAAAATTTTGAGCTTTAACTTGATGCAAAAATCCTTTTTGTTCTGTAATATTTTCGGAAGTTATAGCGAAAAAATGTCAAAATTTGGCGTATTTTTTAATTAATTAAAATTGTAATTAAAAATTCAAAAAAGGGCTCTGATGTGCTTATTCCCGGCACCCAAGGTATACATATACCAAATTTGGTAGCTGTAGGTCTAACGGTCTGGCCTGTACATCGCCAACAGACACACACATATTGTACTTTATTATAAGTAAAGATAAAAAGATGTGTGTGTGTGTGTGTGTGTGTGTGTGTGTGTGTGTGTGTGTGTGTGTGTGTGTGTGTGTGTGTGTGTGTGTGTGTGTGTGTGTGTGTGTGTGTGTGTGTGTGTGTGTGTGTGTGTGTGTGTGTGTGTGTGTGTGTGTGTGTGTGTGTGTGTGATAAAATAAAGGTTTTATCTTTATTATTAAACATTGTATATTAGAAAATAAATATAAATCAATGGATATATAGCTGATTTTATAAATAGCCTAAAACTGACCAATTCAGAAGATTTCATGTGAATAAATCATTATTCGGACAGTCTAGGGATATAGGATATGGATACTTACTTATGTTTTAAATCTGTATGGACAAATCGATTTCAGTCTGCTGCTTGTCTACTGGAAAGTAATGTTTTCAGCAGACACTTTTTCTATTGGCCAATATTTTCAAAGGTAAATATTTGATTTATTATCCTTTTTTAGCGAATACCATGCGCTGTTTCTGTAGTAGATATGAACCCTAATTTTGTTATTAAAGGTGAATTTTAATAATAATTCTTCATAGAACAATGGATTGTTTGTAAATTTCTAAAGAGAATATACATGAAAGAGAGATGATAAGAGAAAGCATCTGTCTGTCTGGAGAACTAAATCATGTATTCCGACACCTCTTTTATTTTGAGAGAAAAAAGATTAACTATTGTTTCGTTTAATGAATATATATTTAAATTCTTCATTTATGTGTATAGATCTATCAGTACCCGCACGGAATAGCATCCAAGAATAAAAATTAGTTTTAAACTCAAATCTAGCCTCCGCCCTGTATGATATGGGCATGTTACGCAACATAAAACAAACCAGAAAATATATTCAGAAATTATCAAAATAGCTACTAAATATAGTTTATAACACACATTCAGAAATATTTCGACTGTTACAAACATAAAAATATGATATGTCCGTTGGCAAAACACAAGCGATCATTTTGCTCCTCAGGAGATTTATTCTGTCTCCACAACTCAGTCGATGTGCAATTTTAAGAAAGACGCTTGATTCGCGCATCAAAAGACTCTCCTTCCCTTATTTTCTCATCGCCTATGCTGCAATGGGAAAATATAGAGAGACATCTAGGGATGCGATTAGTGTCTCTGGGCGTAGATCGGAGCTTGCACGAGCGTTCACATACGCAGATGAGAGCAGATGCTCTTATAAAGAGCGCTGACTAATTGAGGTTCATAGAATAACGCTTAACTCCGACCGAAGATTGCACAGTTCCATCAATAACAAAATACCAGGGCTATTCATGGAAAGTGTTGATCTGTTCCATGATAACGAGCGTCCACACGTCTCCAGGGTCACACACGCGGAACTGACTAAATTCAAGCGAAAACAGCACGACCATTAACCTTACAGCCCGGACATGTCACCCTGCGATTTTAATATATTTGGTAACCTGATAAAAACATCTGAAAGAGAAACTCAAGGACGCTGTGTAGGGTCACAGAATTTCTCATCACGGTCACAGAAATTCTGGGTAAAAGGAAACCTTTGGGTTGTTAATCAATAGGATCGTTGTGCTGCGGCCTATGATGCATATTTTAAATGAAGTCTTCATTTATACCCAGTGTCATTTTACACTTTTTCGTTAGAACGAACACCCCTTGTATTTTGAGCGCCGCGTTACGTCCTGCGGGTAGCATGTGACAGTTTTCTTGTTCCTAACCATATATCTAATTAAATTGTCCTTCCCTAAGTTAATTAAAAGATAGTTATGAAGAAATCATTTAATATCGATTGTTAATGTGTCAGGGCATTGAACATCTTGACCTTCTATCATTCCCAATATCTAATGGATGCACACTACAGCGAGGTATTAACATTTTTCAAGCTTTAATTCGCCAAATCTTATAAATTACGAAATTTCATTCAGAACTTACAATTAGAAAATTAAGTGTTTACTGAATTGAAACTTTTTTACCGATATCCAAATGGCGACCACAGAACTTATCGTTTTCAATTTTCCGTACAATGACAAAGATTAACGGAAACTTACAAAAGGGGTTTGTTTTCGAAATCATCTAATATCAAACTTTTATCAATCCATTGATTATTTATCTTATTTAAGAAATTTTGAGAAACTTGAAATAATCAGAATATTGGGACTCATAGCTTCAAAGGTTGCTATCCCTTGCTTCCAAATAAAGAGAGCAAAAACATTACATCAATAAACACAAGAAGCGCGTAAACAACCAAATTGGATTTTTGATAGTTATATGGAAGTTCCGCTTGTATTTTAGTCCATTTTCGAGGTATGAAAGTTCCAGTGGAAAGATGAAATACAAAATGACGGAAAGTACTCGTATTATGGAATGTTGAAATTTTACGTTAATACCAAAGATAATTCATGACAAACTCCAAATGTAAATTTTACCATATTCCTTTGCTTTTAAACTGATAACAATAGCCCTCAAAACATTAAAGGAAGAAAAATTCAGATACAATATATAGAGAAATAACCCAATAAAAAGCTTTGGAAATCAAATAAATCCATGTCAATTCTTTTATTTTCTTGATAATAAATTTAATACAAAGTCTATTAAGTTTTAAAAGTATATTTCTAAATATTTCACTTGCAAACGCATTTTTCCAGAATTCAAATCACTCAGGAAAAACTGTCAAATACAAAAAAAAAAAAACTTCTTCCAATCTTTGATTTCCAGTTGATATTTTTATCACTGCCACCGATAAAAAGAAATTAAATAACCACGTGTTTGGAAAAAAATGCAAATGAAATGTTAATTTTGATTTCTATTTTAAAGAAGCAAAATAAACCAGAATAATTAAGAATTGCCTTTTTTAAATTTATTTATTTTTCTTAACAAATTACACAGAAACATATATGAAATCTATTTTAAATTTTATTTCCAGAGTATTTTTTAAGCGACATTTGTGTTTAATGCTTCAAAATATTTGCGAAACTGTATTTATTAAACTGTTTATAAACTTTTATATTATTTTTATTTTTTTTCGTTGGCAACACCACGTTATTTTAAGCTTTAGATAACAAGAGTAAACATTGGAGAGTTTTCCCGAGAAACTCAATAATCCTATTTCATTGTAGATAAAAAAAATAAACATTTTCCTTAGAATACACGAAGTAATTTACCGAACGATATTTTTAATGCTCACTTCTAAATCGTCTGCATTAGAAGACTCGGAATCGTTACGATCCAGTTTTTACGACAAGCTCATTTGGGACATTATTTGAAAAGTAATTAACGAATTAAGGTGTTATTATCAATTCTCGGCAGCCGTATTGCCACCGTAATGTCTCGAAATAACGATCGAGCTTAATTACCCGATCTATACTGGAGTATTTAGTTGCGGTGGATGGCAACAGAGCAGCAATACGGCGAACGTAAATATGTTTTCATTAACAAAACATCAGACGAAAAAAAATCGAAATTCTTTTTTATTTATTTTTTTATTTTTATTAGCATGAAAACCAGAGAAATATGAGTTTTTTTATTCCATAAAAAATATTCCCCAAGCATCTTTAACAATCAATTATCTTGAAATGTCTTTTTTATGATGATAAAGAAAATGTATATCATTGGTAATGTTCCATTGGAATACGTTGTATAAAAGAGCTCTTATTGTGCTTCCCCAGGGTAATATAAAAACGGGCTCCTAAATATACTTAAGTACAAATCAATATAATTATCAGAAAAGGCGTAGCTGTGTTTTTCTTACTTTGAATATTAGTCCTTTAGAAAGTAAAATAATAATAATAAATCAGTATAAAGAATAAGATTAAAGGATATAACATAAATAGATCCAAAGTAAATATGCTTTCCTAAATTCTTCGTGAAAACCTTAATATTTATGTTTAAATAAATAAATATAGAATTTCAGAAAGAATATTTATGATAAAAATATTCAGTTTTTTTGCACATGTAAGATATAACTTATTTTATTGTTCTTTTTAATATTCATTCGTTTTCATTTGCAAAATTTTGGAAAATAGGAATCTTTAACGGAAAAAATATTTAAGTGTAAAAGATTCACTAAGATAATAAGAACTCACATTAGCGGAGCATTTTCTAATGAAAATATAGTATTTCTAAACAGCACATTTTCTAATTAAATCGAAAATAATTTTAAATATTTAATACCTTAAAAAAAGTAGAATGAAATTATGGGGAAAATAAAGTAATTTTGTAAAGTTTATTGGATTATTATAAATAATACATTGTTTTGGTGTATCTAAGTTAAAGATATCCCTTATTTAGAAATTTGAATTAATTATTTTTCTGGTTGATCAAAAAAGCATATATAAATGGCCTAAGATAAAATTTTCAGCTAGTTTCATAGTTTATTTATTTTCGGAAATATTTTTAAATTGAGTTTCATTGAGTTATAATTTAATTGACACCAATTCAAAAAGTACAAGCGATTTATATTATTTAAAAAGTATTATATGAAACTATTTCACTATCAGATTATAGTAATTAATGGTTCCTTTTCTTGCTAAATTTTTCAATTATTAACATTTTTAACACATTGATAAATGACTTTTTTTAATTTTAACAAAATATAATAAAACTCGAAATAAAAAATTTATAAATATTTTTAATTATACTAATTGTCAGCAATATATTGTCGGATATATATTTTTGCATAATTAATTTTTTGTTGAAAAATAAATAAAATTTTTTATATAAATTAAATATTCAATATATTATTCGAAATGTTTAACGTATTTTTTTAATTATATTTGTTGAGCTATGTAAACATGTTTATTCTTCGTAGTAAATATGTTTTTGTGTTTCTATTTCCGGAAAACGATTTAAAAAATTGCAAATGGAATGTGTTTCTTTTATATATATATATATATTGTAAAATATTCTAGTAACTTTATTTTTATAATACTGTGATTGCATTTGAATATTTCTTTTTCATTGAAATTTTAGATTTGCAGCTAATATTTATTTTAGAAGAGAGTTTCAAATTCTTTATTGGAACTGGATTGTACTGCAACTTTTCAATCATTTGAATATCAGATGTATCTTTCTATATGATAATTCATAAAGTAATTTAATTTTTATACACAATAAACCATCTCTGATTGGGTTGATATATTGAGAGAAGGTTTTAGAAATTAGGTGACTAAACATTTCAAAAATAAGCTAATCATAGAACTCTAAAGACATTAAAATTTATTTCAAAATCATTTGTTAAAAATAAACAAAATAATAGAAGGATGGATTAGAGAAAGACATTTATTATGAAATTATTTATCTAAATTAAAATGGTATAATGTATTATTTATAAGGGTAATAAGCTATAGTAAATTTTTTAAGAATTCTTTTTAACCTAAATACTTATCTACATATGATTCACTTTAGAATAATAACATATTTTCGTACAAAAATTATAAAATGAAATAAATTAATAGAATTTTTTTTTGAACATGAAATTACACTTACACTCGATTCAGCCTATTTTATAAACATTGCGATAATTTGTATCAAATTATTTTAAAAATTTGATAATTTTATTCATAAAATAAACTGCTGGGCTCATTTCATTTTTCTAGATTTTTACTAATATACGTTATAACGTTGCTGAAATCTTTTAGTTGCCGATAATACATTTAAAAGTGGCTTTCTGTTAAAACAGATAAACAAAAATGAGCTGTTTTCTCAGTTTAACAACAGATCATGAAGAAATAGGTCCTCATTTTTATTCATCGAAGTATTAAATTAAATTAACAAGACACACGATAACTCTAAAATAATATTAGTTGTATCACCAGTGAGAATACAAATGATATAAAAGAATTCTAAAAGAAAACAGCAGACGATTAATATTTCAGACGATTTCTTTTGCACCATGGATTTATTTTGAAATTATTACAGAAATAAATAAATTGAACATATTTCCTTTAAAGTTGTCATATTAAAAGGATATGATTTTTTTTATTATCTCTAATATTCTTTTCTTAAATACATAAATAATGGTTAAGATTTTAATTAAATAATTTTACTATGCATAATTTTTTTTAAAAAAAATTAGTAAATTTATTATAAATTAAAATAATAATTTCATTATTTTTTTACTGAATGAAAATAATTTATTTCATTAAAATCATACATAAGGTTCGCTCTTAAAACATTAAAAAACATTAGCTACATTAAAGAAAGAAAAAAGTGTATTAAAATTTAATTAAAAGTTAATTAAGGTTAAATTAAAGTTAATTAAAAGTTTAATTTAAAAACCTAATTTTATGCAGACATATTTTTACATTTCTGTAAATATCATTTTTTCTCTTTTTTGTATCTTAATTAATAATTATAGTTTGCTAATAAATAAGCAATATTTTTAATGTTCTCTATTATAATACAATAATTTCAAATTCGAAGATAAAGGGATTTTATTTTTAAAATGATATAATTTTCAAATTCATAATATAACTGTCAACTGACTATTACCATAAAGATGGCATTTATTGACATTTTTGGTACAAATTTCGAAAATGAATTTTTAAAAATACCACCAATTTTAACTAAATTGGGAAAATCTCTGTTTTTTCTAGGTATAAGTTAGTCAAAATGTTTTCTAAATCTAAAAACTAATGTAATATTTCTATAACTCAAGTCTAAAATAATGTTGCAAACATTTGTCATGTAAGTTGTTTTGCTATGCCTTGGAACTGTAATTTTAATATTTCCTGTAACCACATGGTCAAAGCAAGGAATTTGATATAGCATTTCTGATTTAAAAATAACATATGTCTGTGTATGTATTTAATTTTTTAGAACAGAAATATCATAAAAACCTGGAACATATTTAGATTATCTTGCAAATTCACCCAATTGAAATTACCTCATAAAATGCAGTAATAAATTTATCCTATAAATAATATAAATATGTATTAGTTTATTTATACAAGACAAAATGTAAATATTTAAATAGAATTTTTCTAATATATGTATTCACAATCAGTTTAATTACTTTATTAAAAAATAATATAAACATTGTTTTTTTAATATAATATCTGAGATCCTGTAGAAAGTAAATGCTGTAAAAAAATGAATTATCTTACAGAATGAAAAAAACAGTAAATTAAATTTATTCTTCCAAATAAAACCATAAAAAATTGAGCAACACATTATATTGATTTTCAGGAACAGAAATCGTTTGGTTCTAACGCTGCTTCTCGGAAATTTACATTAAAAGAGACAATGTGTAATATATTTATCTAAACTGTCAATTTACAGAAGCTGTCAGGAAATCTAATAGGCCATATTTGGAAATTCTTCGATTCAAACTTTCATTTCTCGGTAATCTTTATTTCCCTCTAAAAATACTGTCACCATTTGTGATGCCAAAAATAAACGAATAAACTGTTCGAAGAAATCCTATTTGTAGTATTCCTGATAATTTTATACTAGTCTTCGTATTACTTTTCAGAAAACAAATCAATTGCGAAATTCTTTGAGCTATTAAAATGTTCTAAGAAAGTTGTTCTAAAAGAATTCTAAAAAATATTCAGAGCTATAGGACTAAAAAAAAATTAGAATTTAGCAATATATATTTTATTTTACTTCGTTTCTTCAGTCGAAATTTTTTATTCTATTGAGACATGTTATGACTTTCGATTGTTTATTTTTATACCTTAAATAAATATACAAACGATTTTGTAAAGATTATCTTTTTAGTAGATTAATGGTACAATTCTAGGGTAATAATTTTGAAAAGACAAATCATTTTGTACTCTGAGTCGATCCAGATATTTTTTTTTCCCTTTGATAACTGGAAATCCAATATTTGTTTTTATTTCCTAGAAGCAGCTGCTGTAAAAGTCGATTTTTTCATACGTGTTCAGTTCCGCGTTTCTAGAAAGGTTTTTTTTCCTGGCAATCGGAATTGAAAGCATACTTTACAAGCAGTATATTGATGAAATTGTTTTATTGATAATCAAACAGAGTGATCTCAACATAAACTTTACAGCATATTCGTAATAAAAATATTATCATTCTTTTCACTTGTAAAAATTGTAGACCTTCAGTGAGCCCTTAGATGAACTGATTTTCATTTATTATGAAACGCAACTATTCATTACCCAATTATGAATATTTGAGATCTTCTTTTAGGCGATTAAAATCAAAATTAAAGTAAAAGATGACATACATTTTTTTAATCATTGCGCTATAAGTTTCCATGCTAATAATTATTCCAAAGTAAATACTAACGGACTATTAAGTCTTAGACAGATTTTTTCAAAATCTTCGGCTCGATTTTATTAATGAAATTTACCAAAGATGTTAGGTTAGTGAACAAAAATAATTCTGACCCTTTAAATCTCTATTAATGATAAATAAAAACATAAGTTTTGTTTACTGACGCTTTACACGCTAGACAAGGAGTTACCAAAATAAAATATATTTTAGATTTGCATTCATATCTAAGACAAATATGTCATTCTTTTACATATCTCAGCGTAATTTCTGTTTGTTTGTTTTTTGAAATTTTAAATAATTAAAAATTAAGTTGTAGCTTCTTTGCGACAACTTCTAAAAATATTATCGGGTAAAACTAATAAAAAATCGTAACTATAAATTGTAATTTATCTTTTTCCCGAATTTTTTGGCATAGTTTTAAAGAAATGTTGTCGTTGTTACTTATGGCACTTACCTATGGGCAAGCCCCGCTCTGATACAGCAGCAGATTTAAGCTGAAAGGAACGTCTTTTCTTTCTGAAGCAGCGCCAACTAGGTTCAAAAGTACGACTCACCACATTTGGTTGGACAACCCCTTTATACAGGGGGGGGGGGCACAGTCACACATCTCACAGAAGAACAACCATGCCTAAACCGGGACTCGAACCCGGGACTCCCAGAACACGAGAAAGACGCGCTACTTCTGTGCTAGAAAGCCGGCTTTTAAAGATATATTTGTGCATAACATTCAAAGAACACTTTGTTGACATAAAGTTTTAATAGCTTTCACTGTTTAAAGAAATTATTAATCATTTTTTTATTCTATTGCTGAAATCTAAAAAAGAAAGATTGAGTTAATAAATTTATGGAACACTCCGAGTATATATACTGTTCAAGAAGCCTCAAAAGCTCGACAACGAAAGATGAAGCATTATTACTCCACGAAGAACAGCAAAATTCATTATCATTCCAGTAACACAGCCAAAATGAACATTAAGCACAGCATGTCTACTCTCAAAACGTAATTGGAAGACATCTAATTAGAAAATAGCAATAGTGCCCAGCTAGAGATCTTGCTGTGAGAACAGCAACCCAATAAAAAATAAATGTTGAGCGAGCTCCTTCGCTTATATACTCTCCTTAACAAGGTAGTGAGTTTTCTAGAACTTTTAGAGTCTCATGGAGATATCGCCATAATTCTTAATTTTTTTTCTCTACATCCTTTATTTTTGTAGCAAAAGTCTTCAGATTCTTCTCTAAGTCACTTTATTATCATCATAATGTTACTGATCATTTGACTAGGCATGTATTAACCCCTTAACCGGTTTGCCCGTAGGCCGTTAGTGCTTCGATTTAACAAATTTTGATCGTTGTAAACAAAAAACCAATCAATCATAACAATTATAATTCAATAGTAAAATGATTTCGAAAACGTAGATAAGCCAAGTATTCCATGGCTCTCCATTTGAATTAAAATAAGAAAATATTCCCAAAATAGAAGATGCCATCTTATTAGATTGTAAGGAAAGAAAGCCGGTTAAGGGGTTAAGAATAACATTGAATCATTGTTTACAGGAACAATAATAACATTCTAAAAATTAATATTATATATTTGTAACAATCATCTGGATATTCTGCATTTTCTGTTTAAAATTGATGAACTGTCTTACCAAATTAAATTCTTTATGTCGGGTCATTATTGCCGACATTTGGAATAAATTTTGTTAATAAGAAGGCATACAAACTTGGAAAAATATATTTCCAGTTAAATAAATTTTGTTCTTTTAATTCTATCTCGAAATTATATTCTATCTATAAAGATTTCTAGCAAAACATTAGACTAAAACAGTTAGTGACTAATTACTTGTTTTAACTCCTCAACCGGCGGGAACGTGGAAAGTTGTCCCGAAGAAGGTCTTATATATCGGCTCGAACGATTATTATTCATTGTCTATTATTCTAAAACCGGCTGGCACATCGAAAATCCCTTTCTGAAAATTATCCTAATAATGACTCAGACCTAGAAAATAGTAAATGATTTCTTCTTTTACAACAAAAGCTATTTTACGAAGGTTCAGATGTTCAATAGTAGACGGTTAATGGTTAAATAATAATCTCAGTAAAAAATGGAAATCTAAATAATTATGGATTTTTCAGAAAAAGGAAATGTTGTAGAAACTGATCTACAAAAAATGATAATATAATCAATCCATAGATTGTCTTTTTCAAGTGAAATTCTTGGCAAAACACTAAAATTACTCTATTAAAAAATTGTCACAATGAAACAATTTTGAAAATCTACAACAAAACACAGCATAGTAAATACCCTGTCAAAACAAAGTAAAAAACCTAGGTAAGATTAAAAATTGAACTCTAATCTAATCAATCAATAAATTGATTCTCTGCAGTGAAATTACATTGTAAAATAATAAATTTTTATAGTTTTTTTAAATTGTTATAGCGAAAGAATTATGAACGTTTAAAACAAACAAACCACATACTTACACAAAGTGATCTCTAATCAATAAATAAGTTGACTATTCTCAAGTTGTGGTTTTTACAAAAAACTAAATTAGTTCTAATTTTAAATTAATTGTTATATTGAACCAGTTATGAATGTCTACAGCAAAAAATAAAATATGAAATATGTTGCCTAGAGGATGCTAAATAAATAATAAAAATTACAAAATAAAACTTTATTTGAATCAATCAATAAATTGATTATTTCATGTGAATGTCCCGCCAAAATTCTAAATTTGGCTCTTTTTATAAAAAAATGTCATAACAAAATAATTATAAACGTCTCCAACATGCAAATAACATGCATACTCAGAGTAAATGTTAATTTAATCAATAAATGTATTCATTTTGCTGAAGTTAGTTTTTTTTTATATAAAACACTGAATTTGTTCCAATTTTAACAAAAATTCTCTCAAACAACAACAAAAAAAAAAGAAATGACATCTCAAAAAGATATTAAAGCCTTTTAAGTCCGAAATAATTTGCAGAACTCGCATCGCCAAACGATAATTTAAACCATTCCCTTCGCATTTTATTGACTTATACCATTTTCGATCGCACACTAAAATTCAATATTTTTGACTTCTCCGCCAAGCTTTAGATTAAGAAAATAAAACAACCCAAAACTAAAAAAAAAGAAAAACGATAATTTGCATTCGTTGCCATTCCGAAATTTCTCATTCCCAGGGGAAATAAAAACATATTTTCGAAACCACCTAATCAGTTACTCAAGCACCGATGGTGATGCCTATCTAAACAAGTCCGATCCCCCATCAGCATCGACGTCTGAAGAAATAAAATACAGAAAAATACTCCAAAATTTAATCTTCAGCATTTCGAGAGCACCAAATTAAAATTTTAAAGAAATAACGATGGAAAAAATGGCAACGAGTAGCTGACTGCATTTCTGAATGATTCACATTTCCCGATGGTAACTTCAGTTGCCGGATACAAGGGATGTAATAGGAATAAAATAAATAAAAAGAGGATGACAAATATTAAAATGGGAATCATGATGTGTTTGGAGATAAATTAGGTAGGGAGAGAAATAAAGTACTTTTGCATTTGAAAGAATAAGATAAACACGACGGCCATGTAATGCCAGCAATGAGTCGCAAGCAGAATTTTTAGTTACATTTATAGATGCATGAAATGGTATTTAAACCTTTTTATAGTAATAATGAACTTCAAATACAGGGTAAGTCAAAATGAATATAGCGATTACAAACGGCTATAACTATTTAATGAAAAAATATTTATCGATAAGATTTACACAGAATGTAGAAGAATCTTCAAAATTTTATATACAGAAGTCATAGATGTTCTATGTGACTTCCCTTGGTCACACGGACAACATCTAATCGGTATTCCATTTCACGCCATACATTCTGAAGCATTTGTTCATTAACCGACTCAAGCGCATTACAAATGCGTACTTTCAGTTCTTCAATTGTTTTGGGCAAGGGAAACACAAACACTCTGTCTTTCACATAACCCCATAGGTAGAAATCACAGGGATTTCCTCAAACATCCGATGCCATCTGCGTATGTTGTTCGCATTTGGAGGTTCTTCATTGTACCGCTGACGAAATTTTCTCTGCACTGTAATAACAGAACGGCAACTGTGAAATTCCAACACAGAGAATGCTTTCTGCACGGGACTAGCCATTTCCACTAATGAGACGCCGCGCTGAACAGGTTTCTTGTCGTTGCGAAGTTCGATTTCGCGCATGCGCAGGCATCCGCTTGGCTGCACGTGCGCTTTACGTTAATAAATTTTGAAGTTCCGTCTACATTCTGTGTAAATCTTATCGATATATCTTTTTTCATTAAATAGTTATAGCCGTTTGTAATCGCTATATTCATTTTGACTTACCCTGTATTTTCGGCCCTGATTTCACTCTTTGAAGGGTTCCACAGACAAAGGCAAGTGCCTTTTTACTAATTAAGGACCCACTTATTGAAATACTAAATTTAAAAAATCCAGTCTTCAGCAAAGATGGTTAAGGCATGCCGTGTTAAGTCTGGTCTATGGCTCATAAAATAGAAAATATTACGGGTGTAAAGAATAAGTCTTTGTACTGTTCGATTCGGTATACTGGACAACCACTTTTCGATTATTCCATTTCATATAGGGGTGAGAAAAAGAAAAAAAGGGAATATTTCAGAATTTTATTTTAATATTAAATGTAAACGCCTCTTTTTTTTTATCTTTTGTCTCATTTCCTATTTCTGATGAATTAAGTCCATTCTAACTCATTTACAAACGCTCGGAGGGTTTCAGAATCCACTGGAAATCAATACTTACAACGAGGTAGAAAATTGAGTTCGGATGAGATTTAGTATAACGGTAGAATTCATTTAGACTGCTCGTTCATTAAATATTAAAGTATAATAAGACATCTTAATAATGTATATAAAAGAAGTATTATTATAAGAAAATATTATATCATTTAGAGCAAATACTTCCTTGATTTTTGAGCTATGAATATCAAATGTATCTAATTGAATTTGAATTTATTATTTACTAAGACTTAAAAATGCGAGTTTAATGTAATCAGCCGAATGTGAATAATATAAAAGAATCCAATTTTTTTTAAAAATGCATACAATTTTAGCCCTCTTATTCCTATGTCCAGTTTAGTTTAGTTACCTTAGAATACTAGAAAGCCCAAACTTCTCTTCAAAGATATTCCCCTTACTGAGATTCCTTACCAAAAAAGGTCGTGCTGTCCTGGTTCTGTTGTTCGTGAACACAACAGAACACTACAGGAATTTGACAGAATTCACAATGAGAGGGCACCCTCGGAGCTTCGCTCTACGGTCTCTTCTTCAGTCTCCATGCTTTCTCTGTATGCAACTACCGACTCACAACCACACGACTGGCTACCCCCCTACACAACTTGATTCTACTTCCCCAATAAACAATAGGAGTCGGTATATGCTCAGTTCAGCATTAGCTCCATACTGTGATGGCTTTCTGCCGTTAATATCTAGAAGACTCGTTTTGTGAATCCAACTCCAATTCTGGGTACGCCTGATTG
>JAOUZG010003489.1:130945-148496 GCA_026289955.1 Argiope argentata
AGGTTAATCCCAACTTTTGTTTCAAAAGGATTAAAATAAGTAATGATAAGAAATGGAGCGCTTTCGAACAAAGTTGAAGCACCTGAAGCATTTTTCATTAATGTTATTTATCGCTAATATTATATTAGCATAACTCCACCCCCTGACTCATAAATAAATTAATACAATGCTTTGAAATTTTTTCTGTCATCTTCTATCGTGTTACTCTTAATGCCTGTAAAATTTCAAATTGCTAAGGCGGAAATTGCAAAAATTCATTTTAAAGGTAACTGGTTACTCTAATTCTGCTATTTCCCTGTAACAACTTGTATTTTGCACACGACACGTAGGAGAATCATATCAGACGCCCACTTCCAATAGCTTGGCAACATTGTCAAGGCATTGGAATTGGCTAAATCATTACCGTCCTCAATTAATTATGATAAACGGAAAATGGACTGGATATCCTCCAACTGGTTACATGGGAGTATACTGAATATTAAAAAAAAGATTAAAAAACCCACATGTTTCACCTATTTTTTTTATTTATTTATGACAGATAAATTTTTATGACAAACAATAGGAGAATCTGAGAATTCGAGACAATAGGCACTCAAAGAATTATATTAAATTTCAAAGTAAATACTTTCAAAATTCGATGGGAATATGATATTTTGATACTTTGAGATTCTAAGTACTTTATCTGCATTAATTTTTGGTAAACTGTCAGAAAATTATCAGAAACAATGTTAATCACATAAAATGTCATTTTTTAACCATTATAATTTAAATCTTAAATGAATATTTAGGTAGAATCAAAAGAATATACTTATTAACATTAAGAAAATCCTAAAAATAAGTGTAACATAACTAAAATTCGTTTTCATGCATCAAATAACGAAAGTAAACTTCACAGAAAACGATTCTTTGAATGAAGAGTTACCGCTATAATCTTTCAAAAAAAATTTCTTCCCCCTGTTAAAAATGTTATCCAAAGTTTAAAAGTCGCAGAGATGTAATTTCCGATTCAAAACTTTCCTCTAAGCCATCATTACAAACGCAAAACTTTTCCCGTTTAGTCCGCTATCACGTGACCGGCGAATAATTCCTAGTTGGCAGAATCGTCATCGTTTCTTTCTTTTTTCCGGTGGCTTGTCAACTAGCGCGACCGCAATCGGAGAAATATCTCACCATTTGCATTTTAAACACGCCCCTTTCAGAGAATAGCCCCGAATGGAACCAGAGGGGTTGTGGGGGTCTCCCGTAAAGGTCGCACGGGGGTCTTTTCGGGTAATTACTCACTCGATGATGAATGAGCCTAATTAGGTGAAAATATTTCAACGATGAGGACAAAACTCGGAACAAAGAAGAGTGTATTTGGTGTGAATGCGGTGGCAACAGTCTGAATGGATCGTTTGCTCATGGAACATTGTTCGCTCTGGGAAGATTTCGGGGAAAGTTTCTTTTACTAGCAGCAGAGATCGAATACTTTTGCCATCGGATGTGATTTTTCCCTTTTGTTCCGGACTTTGATTTTAAGATACAATGCATCATTATTGGAAATATTTAGGAGGCAAAATCAATATGGCTTTTTGGAAGAGAAATCTATTTTTAAATGAATCGGCTTTTGTGGTGAAAGCAGAAGTAATTAGATTCCAATTCCCAGAAGCTGTTTCCGAGAGGGAAACCTCATCCATTACCATCCTAATCAAGCATGAAATTTTGGAGTTGATGAAATATTTGGAGCAAAATTAGTTTCACATTTCAATGAGCAGGTGTTATTCCTAGAACTGAATTATTTCAAATGTATTTCCATTCTTTGGGATAGCAAAAGTAATTGGGATCTTTGATATAATATAGATTATTAAATTCTAAAATATATTTAGGAATATTTTTTTTAAAAAGACAAATATTTGCGTGTACATTTTTTAATCAGATCAACATTTTTTGTTAGATCTTGATAAAAATTGCAATGCTCGATAAAAAGAAGTTTTCTGTTACCATTCGAAAATCTAAAAGCTAATTAAAATATCATTTAATTAGAAATTATTTAATCTTCTAATGTCTTTCAGTTATAGGTCTGCAAAATCTGAAAAATATTTTTACTGTCTTCGTAGTCTTATTAACTAAAAAATTATCTATTAACGACAGTACTTTTATTTCGGTATGTATTTTTCAATTGTATAATAATGAAATGCTTATTCAAAGAAGCTATAGAGCCCATCCATAACAACCGGATATGACCCCCTTTTTTTAAGTGTGATTCACAGAATACCCGCGGTGCCTGTTTTGTTCATTAGAGACGCTCCCTCGAATTTATTTTAAAGGGCAGCGAATTTTCTAAGAACATTCAAATTAGGCCCTAGTATGTGAATTACTATAGGCAACTCAGGGACTCTTCTATTTAACAATTCCTTGAAATTACGAAACGTCATCATAACCTTTGATATATAATTTTTAATCTTTGGCAGAATTTAGTTTAGTCTAGTTATATTAATGTCCTGTTGTAAAGCAACTTTAGGATATTTTGGGATTGATCTCGTAATTTTGAACCAGAGTCAGATGACGAGGACGACACCTGACCTGGTACCCCCTGTCCATGCCACACAATCGGAAGGAAGTTTGGTTCTTACGGACATGCAACAGACCCCTTTAACCCCTCAACCGGTTTGTCCATATGCCGTACGTGCAACAATTTATCGAATTTTGATAGTTGTAAACAAAAAATAAATCATTCATAACATTATAATTCAATAGTAAAATGACTTCGAATACGTAAGTAAGCGAAGTATTGCATGGATTTCCATTTGAATCAAAATAAGAAAATATTCCCAAAATAGTAGGTGTCATCTTATTAGAGAATAAGGAAAATAAACCGGTTGAGGGGTTAAAAGACGGCTCTTCGGTGAAATCGAATCTCAGAACCGAATCTGAGACCTTACAGCTGAAGAGCTGAGACCTTCACGAGCTTAGATCCAGGCACCACGATCCAATCGTAGTCACAAGATAATGAACACTTTTCATTGGTTTAAATTGCCGTGTTTATGGGTTATTTTGACTAATAACCCTAAAAGGGGAAAACTGATGCTTCAAAAGTTATAAATCGTAAAGAAATAAAATTTGAACCATTGATAGATGACGAAGACGACACCTGATCTGGCACTCCCTCTCCACACCACACCAGAGGGAGGACATTTGGGTCTGACGGATTTAACGTGCAGGAGATCCTCTTACGCGACGATTCTTCAGTAGAACAAACACCTTTCACATTCACGAAAGCTTTGACTTAAAAAAAAAATAAGTTAATGACTGCAGCAAATAAAACCCAGAAAAATGTCATTTTGAGCGCGTGATTATATGAAATGTGATATTTTTTAAAAACAATAAATGCGAGGCAAACTTTTTTATAATCATTTGCAATACTAAAGTGACTCATTCAATGAGATGATTAAAAGGAATAAAAAATATAATTTAACTCACACGAGCACGTGGTGCTTGGCCATTCAAGAAATTAGGTTCTCACATGGCACATTGAAATATGCATGGCAGATTTCATTTTAATCTTTTTTATTTATTTATTTTGGCATCATGAGTTTTGAATTGCTGTTTCAATTAGGTGTAAACAAACAAATGTATCTCATAAGCACAACACAGCTCCCTCTATTTGCGCATGCGCTGTTTGATGTTTTCATGCATGCTTAGTAAAGTGAGGAGAATAGATACTACTATTTAACGCATGCACGAATCTTAGTAGGAAAATAATTAAAACGAACACAAAAAAACTGTCTTTTTTTATTCATATGACTTCAATAAACTAAAAGCTTCATGAATAATGCTCTTCAAAATGGTACAATATATTCATTAATAATGCTCTACAAAAACAATGCTCTATAAAATGAATAATGCTCCATATATTCATGAATAATGCTCTATAAAAGCTTCATGAATAATGCTCCATATATTCACGAATAATGCTCTATAAAAGCTTCATGAATAGTGTTCTATAAAAGCTTCATGAATAATGCTCTACAAAATGGCACAATGGTACAAATCAATAAATGCCCTACAAAATGGTACACATATCCCCAATATCAGTTAAGAATTTCTCGAGTCTTTCACATTCAAATACAAAGACGCTTTCAGAAGATTTCATTTTATGTTGTTGTTATTAGTGGCACTTGCCATGGTCAAGCATCGCCGAGGCACCAACAAATTTTAAGCCAAAAGGAAGTCTCTTGTTTTGAAATAGCGCCAACTAGAGCAAAGAATACGACGTAGCTGCACAGTCCCTTTGTACAGGGGCGTACATTCACATATCTTACAGAAAGGACGAAGAACAACCATGCCCGAATAGGAGCTCCAACCCCTGAAGCCTAGTTATCAGGGAAGATGCACTACCCCAGGAAGTCGATTACAATTTTAAACAATGCAACTATACCACTTGTTGTATGTTTGCATACAATTGACCTCAGGACTCAGATGGGCGCTACGTATTTCTGACTCTATAGTGATTGTTTATTTGTCATACATATGTTCACAATTTAATTTGTCAATTTCACCCCTTTTCAGTTGGTAATCTAATTCCCCTGTAAGTTCAAACCCTAATCACCATTTGTTTCAGTATTCTTGTCCCCTCTATCCAGTTATAACTTCAGAAAAAATTGAACATATTCTTGTAAGATTTGACACCGACGGCATTCTCTCTGGAAATCCCTGAATGGGTTATCGTCTCTCTCTCTTTCTCTTTCTTTAACACATTTTTCCTTTTTTTTCCTTCTCTCTTTCTCCCATCTTGTGCTCATCCAACTGGTTAGATAACTTAGCGTTATAGGTACCGGGGGCACAGGATGGCGTTATGCTATGTCACCATTGCGGGTGATAGATATTAATGAGTAAGTGGACAGAGGACCGAACTCGCAAGGTTAGAGTCTGTAGCCGAGTCACGTAGCCACTTTTCTCGTGCGCAGAAGATGTAATCTAGCTTATGAAGCTATTATTAAAATTACCATAATGTTTTACAATACAATAATAGCTAAAGTATAGAGCATTGCACACTATTGTGAACTACTTGAGAAGTGGAATATATATATATAGCTTCATCAATTAATATGTTTTTATGCATATTGCATATTATATATGTTTTTGTAATTTTCTTCTATTTTCATCTTACAGCCAAAGATTTTTAATTCAACTTCCAGAATTAACATTCTATAAGCAGATCATGAAGGTAAGTCATAACAAACTGCTACTACATGATTTGGCGTGAAGGTGTAGGATAAAATTAACAAAGTTTCTTGTAAAATCGACATTTTAATTACTAACATTTTACTTTAAGTTTATCTATAACAAGGCTGCCCCAAAATTAACGCATGATTTGAATTTGCCAAGATTCGTGCAGTAAAATATTGGCAACTTTCTTAAAAACCATTTGGCATTGATAGTTTAGGGTTTGTAAGAATGCAGCGTTATACGACAGAACGACGTGTTAATGTAAGATTTGAATTAAATAAAAAATCCGTTTTTTTAAAATTGTTATGTTGGATGTGTGTAGCGGATTGCGGTAGGCCCGTACTCCCAATTTTACTGTTGGTAGCCGAGTAACATACCGATCGAGCAAAAGGGACCCTTCAGCTCGAAGGAAGTTATCTGGCTTATATAGCAATCACCACAATTATATATATTTTTATCGTAAAGTACTCAGGATAGGGTTAAGTTTTGGTAAATCTAGGCCCCAAATTCAAATGTATAGAAATGTAAGAGAAAATTCGCTCTTACCTTGCCATTTAGGAAACTTCTAAATCAGAAGAATCGAGGTATTTTTAGCGTTATAGGCACCGGGAGCACAGGATAGCGTTATGTTATGCTTACATACAATTGTATTGTTTACTTTAAAATTACACAATACATCATGTTTTGAATAAGTTTTCATTTACCACTTCATGGATGTTAGGTTAAAGATTAAACTTTTGTTTGTAGCTGAAGACGGCTTTTGATTGGCCTAACATAATGAAATTGAAACTTTAGAACCCTATCCAGGACGTTAGACTTAATTATACTATGTATAGATAAATATATACATTACTCAAACAGTTCCGATAATCAAGTTTCCTATTTTTTATAATATTTAATATCCGTGAATATTGCCGGCTTTCTGGCACAGAGGTACCACGTCTTGCTCGTGTTCTGGGAATCCCGGGTTTGAGTCCCGGCTAGAGCATGGTTGTCCTTTTGTGTTCTGTGATATTTGTTGATATTTGTGAATGTGTTCTATAAAAAGTGGCTGTGCAAGTGTGTGTGTTTCATCCTCATATGAGCTAGAAGTCAGACTTCTGCCCTCGGGTGCTCAGGGGTCTATGGTGATTGCTATATAAGCCAATTAATATCCTTCGAGCTGAAGGGTCCCTTTTGCTTGATCGGTATGATACTCGGCTACTAATCATAAGATTGGGAGTTCGGACCTAGAGATATCCGCTACACCATCCTACAATGGTGAACCCGGCGACTGACCTTGGATAAAACGCAACCTTCGCACATAGCTACGTTCTACTGTCGTGGCGCCCTGTATCGGCGATTCAAAGCTCTAGACGCGCATTAAATACGAGAGTTGTTAACATCTCCACCAACACTTCACATAAATATCGTTCGCCAACTCATTGGGGGTTTACTCTGTGGTGAATTCTATATAAGCCAATTAATATCCTTCGAGCTGAAGGGCCCCTTTTGTTTTATCGGTATGATACTCGGCTACTAATAATAAGATTGGGAGTTCGGGCCAAGCGCTATTCACTAATACACTTACAGGTCCATACCCTCAGAAGCCCCTGCACCCCTCTTTCCGCGATAAAAAACGGACATGGTATCATCATACGTGAGTATTGAAGGTATCCTGGGGGGGGGTATTCCTCATACTATTCTTTGTTCAGTATTTTTTGTCCTACAATGACGTGAAGGTGATTGTCCTGTTAATTATAATAAGTCTAAATCCTTACTTAACTTCTTCTAAGTTACAACTGTCACTTTCCCATAATCAGTCACTGGCTCAAACCCAAACGAGCCGACTCTGCAAGAAAACGCGAATATAACAATGAATTCCAATTAACTTAAACTTCCCATTTTGTATCTCGCTTTCATCAATTCAGCTTAAGACATCTCAACATTTTTTTTTATTAGCACGCTATTTCTCATACAATATGGGCTTAATAACATTAAAAGAACACTTCTCGTTTAATGATACAGCGAGACCATAAAATATTCCAAGAAAAAAAAACTGCTCTTACCACGCTATCATGAAAGCTGACTGCAAGCAGAGCTCCCTGGTGGTTAATATTTGATTAAAACCGTGCAAAAGCATAAGCCTCTTTATTGTCTCCAATGAACGCTCTGCAAATGCCTCTTAATATCTACACGTATTTAATTAAATAACGGGACATCGTAGTAAATGCCTTAATACACTAAATCATTATATCACAGTGGGCAAGAACGATTCTATTAAAGCTTTGTTTATAGTGTTTGGTTAAACCTCGAAAATTAATTTTGAGTTTTTGGAGGGAAGTATTTTTCCAAGGAAAAGCACTTAAAGTAAACGGAGGGAGGGGAAAAAAATCACCGATTTTTTTTTTTTTTTTTTTTTTTTTTTTTTTTTTTTTGCCTCCCTTGTTTCCCGTTTGATCTTAATTGGATTTGATGCTTGCTGTGAAAACGATTCAACAAAGAAGAAAAAAGAAAAAAACACTATAAAATGGCGTTGTTAAATGATGTAGTTACTGGAGAGGGGGTGTTTTGTTCTGGTATGTTGTTCGAGGAGAATATGGTGAGACGTTAATAAAAGCCGTAAAGAACGCATTTTGACGTAAAAGGCCTTTAATATTGAATTTGGATATTTCTTAAGAGAGTTTCAAATTGCTTTAGCGCGATGTTATTAGTTTTATTCAAATAAGAAGATTAAAAATTATTTTGTAACCAACGATATGTTATTTACCCTTTTATTTTAAGTAATAAATCGACTTCATGAGCACGTGATAAATGTCAAATATGTCTTTTTCAATTTAATACACATCATGAAAAATAATTGATCTTAATTTAGAGACATTCACCTCCTGCTTAGAAACAAAACAAAGTTCTTGTCCGCGTTTTCTAAAATGTTTGTTTGAAAAATATTGATTTTATAAAGTTTTTTTTTTTCCAAATTATGTGAGAACATGATGTTGTTTTGGTTTGAAATTTTTGAAGCCTCAAATTTATCGCTTTTTAGCTATCCATTTTGCACTTTTAGGATTATTAGAAAATAATGCAAAAGGTTGTTAAATTTGAAGATTTATTACCAAAAATAATATTTAAAAATAGACATTTCAATTTAATTCTAAAGTTTAAGTCAATTGCATCGTTGCTACATTTTTTTCTGTTAAAATGTTTTTATCATGTGAGGACATAATGTTGTATTGATGTGAGATTTTTAAAGAGTCAAAGTACGTAAGTAACAAATTGGCGATTTATCGCTTTTGAGTCATCTAATTTTCGCTTTTAGGGTTATCAGAAAATAATGCAAAAGGTGGTCACATTTGGTGATTTATTACCCAAAAAATCATTTAAAAATAAAAAAATTCAATTTAATTTTAAGTTTAAGTCAATTGTAACGCAGTCACATTTTTTATGTTAAATGTTTTTATCTTGAGAGAACATGATGTATTGGTGTGAGGTTTGGTTTTCGAAGCCATAAATGAACGGGCAGATAACTGTTGGGGACAACACTTTTCCACTTGAGGGTTATTAGAAAAAGGCAAAGACAAATGTCCCATTTGCGACTTATCAACAACAAAAAATTACAACTTGACACGTATGTCCATTCTCGATATATCGGTGCATGCGTATTCTTATAGTCCTATGATTGTTTCAAAAATGTTTAAATTGGTTAATGACTTAAATTAATGAAGACAAAAATGTCTTAAAAATAATAATGCTCTCATTCGATAACAAGAGATTTAAGATAGCAGATTTCAATCTTGAATTAAGTTTTTAAAATTAAACCCTTAAATTAGTTGAACCCAAAATTATATTTTCTTCCTTTAACTCCAATAGGTCCATAATTTAACATTCTGAAACTCGACATAAACAAGAAACGATTACATTATCTAAGATTTTACGGATAAGAGGACAGGTGCGGAAAAAATCTCTTTTATACGTTTGTTAAAAATATAAAGGACATTCTTTTGCAAATCCTTTCTTGGTGTATTTCTCTTGCTTCTTACCATTCTTTGAGACTACGTCCAACGAAACGATCACATAATCTAAGCTTTTACGGATAAGAGAACAGGTGCAGAAAAAATTTCTTTTAAACGTTTGTTAAAATATAAAGGGCATTCTTTTCCAAATCGTGTATTGGTGCATTTCTCTTGCTTCTTACCATTCTTTGAGACTACGTCCAACGAAACGATCACATTATCTAAGCTTTTACGGATAAGAGGACAGGTGCGGAAAAAAATTTCTTTTAAACGTTTGTTAAAAATATAAAGGACATTCTTTTGCAAATCGTTTCTTGGTGTATTTATCTTGCTTCTTACCATTCTTTGAGACTACGTCCAACGAAACGATCACATAATCTAAGCTTTTACGGATAAGAGGACAGGTGCGGAAAAAATTTCTTTTAAACGTTTGTTAAAAATATAAAGGGCATTCTTTTGCAAATCGTTTCTTGGTGTATTTATCTTGCTTCTTACCATTCTTTGAGACAACGTCCAAGACAATTCTTTTCATTCTTGAATGGATTTTTTTTAATAATTTTAAGTAGTACTCTGATGGTGAAGCAAATGAGGTGGATATTAGCCCTCTCCATCACTAAAATGTCTATAATCAGTAACACAATACGATTGTTTTTGAAAAAGAATTAAAAACATTCATTTTTAGATTACGGAATTCATTAGACATTCCCAAAATAGGCTACAGCGACGTCAGACAGATTGCACAATACATTAGTCATAACAAAGACAAACCACAAAGGCATTAGATTGACTGCAAAGTGCATTGGGTATTATAAAAAAAAACAACAAATATATTGGGCAAAATGCAAAGCTTTTTAGACTTTACAAACACAGACCACTAAGGAATTAGACAGATAAAAAAACATATTAATAAATGCGTTAGAGACAATGCAGATATATATTTACATGAGTTAGAACTAACTTTTATGTAGGTTTTACTCTCGGTCAGTTATACGATGGCATGTTAGCAATGTATGCGCAGAAAGAAACTGATTTATATTTGTCACAACTTCCAAAGGTGGCCATAATTAAGCTGACAGGGCTCACATTGTTCTGTAGCGCGATCCATTTTCGAGAATGACGCCACATTTTGTAGGAAGATTAAACAAGATGGGGGGACAAAGGATTCCGCGAAAAAAAATTAGTTCCAAAAGTCACCACTAGGGAGAATATGTGGCGCTGTGCAATAGAAAATAGAGTGTCAGCATATGCAAATCAATACGAAAATAAAACTATTTTATATTTTGCACATTCAAATCATGTTCAATGTGGTTGCCATGTTTGTGGACCACATTTTGCATTTTGTGCACAGTACTCACAACAGCAGAAAGTAACATGTCTGCAGGAATCTCCCGTGCAATCCGTGATGTGTTATCCTTCAACTTAGCCAGGTCCTGGACAACTCCTTGATAGACCTTGGACTTAAAGGTAACCCCGTAGCCAGAAGATGCATGGGGTAAGATCAGGGGACCGAGGTGGCCATGCAGTAGGAAAGCAGCGGTTAATGACTCTTTATGTTGTGAATTTCTGTTGTAGCAGTTGTTGTACCCACAAAGAAACGTGTGGAGGGGTTCCATCTTGCATGAAAATGATTTCCCCTGGCTTTGTCTTTGCTGAAGTGCCGTAATGGTAAAGATGTTCAACATGTAGCGATAATTCTCTCCGGTAACAGAACAGGTTATGGGGTTTTGTGTAAAAGATTTGCATTTGTTAACACCCTATTTTCTATTATACAGCGCCACATATTCCTCTAGTGGTGACTTTTGGAACTAATTTTTTTAAGGAAACTTTCGTCTCCAATCTTGTTTAATCTTCCTACAAAATGTGGCGTCCTTCTAGCAAATAGATCGTGCTACAGAACAATGATATCCCCCAGGCAATCAATGATATCCCCCACTGTCAGTTTAATTATGGGCACCCTGTAGATTCATATATTCCATGCTTGACTATAATTGTCAGTTTGGCGTCATTGATTTTTTTTTCTTTTTCATTGCATATCATATTTAAATTATGAATATTTACACGAAAAGGTTTGTAAAATAAGTAAAAATTTCAACACACCTAAGTTTGGGAAACTATAGAAAAGAAGTGACAAATAAAAGTTTAAAAAAAAGAACACAATCTTATATCAGAAATAATAAAGAACAAATAGTGTCGGATTAATCTTCGATGATTAGTCAATTTTCTCGCCAAAAAATACCGCCAAATTCTAAAAACGCATGCTCAGTAAGAAAACAACAACAACACAGCGGCTTTTAGCACAAGTACGTGCAATCAACCGAGAGGTATTTTTAAGACTTTCTGCGCAGGCGCAGTCTGCTTGCTGGCAGCTAAATAGCTTAGTGTAAATCTGGCATTAATAATGGATAAATTTGATTGGTTGCTGTAATTCAATTTTATATCTCAGAATTTACATTTATATTTACCAACTTTTAAAGATCAAATTATAAGATAAATATTTAACATATTTGTATTATATACTCTAAGCAATATTTTTTATTGTCTTTTTCTTTCAAAAATAACGAACTCTTCTTGAAAAGAAACTTAACTCTATTTTTAAAATTAAAATTACTAAATTTGTAATCAAAGAAAATCATTAGCCGTTATGTCTGATAGGCGACAACATTTAAAAGCAGACGATTTCATCAGATCACCAATAAATTAATTTCAGCAGAGATTCTAAAGATTTTCTTTTAAGTATATATTTTCTTTTAGTATATTTTTCTTTTTAAGTATGAAAGAAAAATGTTTATAAAATATTAAACACAATATTTATAAACATTATGTATGATATTTTATAAATATTTTTTGTCTATCCTTTCACTCGACAGTGTATTATACATATAATTATACATGCAATTATTTCATTTATAATGGATTTTGTGGGATATATTCTCTGTAATATTTTCCATCTATTTACTGTTCGTTATCATAAATTAATCAAAGTACTTTCGAACATGCTCAAATATTTTAAAAAAGATTTTTTTGTCATCAAATCATAAACCTGCAATTGGAAATGAGAAGCAAAACACCTTTTCACAAGTGCTCATACTCAATAAAAAAAAACTTCCTTTCGCTGAATGTTCGAAAATTAAATTTTTCCACCCCACATAATTATTACCTATGATATACGCAACCAATTAAATGAAAAATACTTGCAATAACTTCCCTTGCAACAACAACGGCAGAAAGAAAAACATATTTTAATACCATGGACCTATTAAGCGATAAGTCAGGTTGATGTGTGCGCATGCGTGTGATGTCCTGGACTAACAAAAGGAAACGTTTTGCATAATAATGGCAGCTGCATACCGTAAAAGGAAACAATGTAAGTAGTTTTTGAAAGGCCCGGGGATACAGATTGTAAAGAAAGGGTGCAAATTATCAGAAGGATCAAATTAGGGGTGGAGAGTATGTAATCCTCTTTCGGAGGCTTTTGTATGTGTTAATGGAACGGTGGGATTGCTGCACATTCTATTAATGTAATAAAAAGTATTTGGCTACCCAAAAAATTAACGTTGGGGTAAAAAAAAGAAAGAAATGAGTTTGCTGTTTCGAGATTCTTTTTTTCCCTGTTGAATATTATATATATGACGCATTTGACTTCGCCTTTAAATTACACGAATTAACTTGGCCTTTAAATTTCACGAATGGACCTTTACTTTTAAATTTAACGAATTAACTTTGCCTTTATAATTGCATGAATTAATATTACCTTTAAATTTCAACATTTATCTTTGCGTTTAAATTTCACGAATTTATTTTGCTTTTAAATTTTACAAATTAATTTAGCCTTTAAATTTCACGAATGAACTTTCCTTTTAAAATTTCAGGAATTAACTTTGCTTTTAAATTTCAGAACTAACTGTGCCTTTAAATTTCACGAATTAGTATTGACATTAAATTTCAAATTAACATTGTCTTTAAATTTCACGAATGAACTTTGAAAAAATTTCATGAATTAACTTTACATTTAAATTTTATGCTTTATCTTTGCCTTTAAATTTCGCGAATTAGCATTGACCTTAAATTTCACGAATTAACTTTGCTTTTAAAATTTCATGAATTGACTTTGCCTTTAAATTTAAAGATTTATCTTTACGAATTATTTACTGTTTCACGAGTTAGTATTGACCTTAAATGTCACGAATTAACTTTTTCTTTAATATTCACGAATTAAAATTGCCTTTATATTTCACGAATTAACTTTGCCGTAAATTTCACGAATGAACTTGGCCTTTAAAATTTCATGAATTAACTTTACCTTTAAATTTCAAGAATTAACTTTGCCTTTAAATTTCACGAATTAACTTTGCCTTTAAATTTCACAATTTAACTTTACCTTTAAATTTCACAAATTAACATTGCCTTTAAATTTAACGAATTAACTTTGCCTTTACATTTCAAGATTTATCTTTGACTTTCAGTTTCACGAATTTATTTTGCTTTCAAATCTCCCAAATTAACTTTGCCTTTAAATTTCACGAATTAGCATTAACTTAAAATTTCACGAATTTATTTTTCTTTCAAATCTCCCAAATTAACTTTGCCTTTAAATTTCGCGAATATATTTTGCCTTCAAAATTTCACAAATTAACTTTGCCTTTAAATTTCACAAATTAGCATTGACCTAAAATTTCACGAATTTATTTTGCTTTTAAATTTCACAAATTAACTTTGCCTTTAAATATCACGAATTGGTATTGACTTTAAAATTTCACAAATTAAATTTGCCTTTAAATTTCACGAAATTCCTTTTAATATTTTACTAATTAACTTTGCCTTTAAATTATCAAGATTTATATTTGCCTTTAAATTTCACGAATTACCATTGACCTAAAATTTCTCGAATTAATTTTTCCTTTCAATTTTACGAATTATATTTGCATTTAAATTTCACAAATTAATTTTGCCTTTAAATTTTACAAATTAACATTGCCTTTAAATTTCACGAATTAACTTTGCCTTTATAATTTCCAGAATTAACTTTGCCTTTATAATTTCCAGAATTAACTTTGCCTTTAAATTTCAAGATTTATCTTTGCCTTTAAATTTCACGAATTTGTATTTTTCTTAAATTTCACGAATTAGTATTGACTTTAAATTTCACGAATGAACTTTGCCTTTAAATTTCAAGATTTATCTTTGCCTTTAAATTTCAAGAATTAACTTTGAATTTAAATTTCAC
The DNA here is from genome assembly GCA_026289955.1 of Argiope argentata. Taxonomy (NCBI): domain Eukaryota; kingdom Metazoa; phylum Arthropoda; class Arachnida; order Araneae; family Araneidae; genus Argiope; species Argiope argentata. Next base: position 145,367 of record JAOUZG010003489.1, read on the forward strand.
AAATTAACTTTGTCTTTAAGTTTCACAAACTAACATTGCCTTTAAATTTAACGAATTAACTTTGCCTGTAAATTTCACGAATTAACTTTGCCTTTAGAATTTTGTGAATTAACTTTGCCTTTAAATTTCAAGATTTATCTTTGACTTTCAATTTCACGAATTTATTTTGCTTTCAAATCTCCCAAATTAATTTTGCCTTTAAATTTCACGAATATATTTTGCCTTCAAAATTTCACAAATTAACTTTGCCTTTAAATTTCACAAATTAGCATTGACCTAACATTTCACGAATTTATTTTGCTTTTAGATTTCACAAATTAACTTTACCTTTAAATATCACGAATTGACATTGACTTTAAAATTTCACAAATTAAATTTGCCTTTAAATTTCACGAAATAACTTTGCTTTTAAGATTTCAGAAATTAACTTTGCCTTTAAATTATCAAGATTTTTCTTTGCCTTTAAATTTCACGAATTAGCATTGACCTTAAATTTCACGAATTTATTTTGCTTTCAAATATCACAAATTAAATGTGCCTTTAAATTCCTCGAATTGACTTTGCCTTTAAATTTCACAAGGTATCTTTACCTTTAAATTTCATTCATTTTCAAAGTTCATAAATGAAATATTTGAGTAAAATTGAACAGAAAAATTAGCATATAAAGAGTGTGCAAAAAAAAACATCTAATCGTTTAAATCATTGCTATACTTTAATATTTAATAGCGATATTTTTATTTAATTTTCTTTCCTCTGTTTTCTTTTATTAAATTCCATTTTTCTTTTTTTCATGGCTTTAGTTGATGATGTTAATTTCTAAAATATTAATTGTAAAATGTGTTCTATTTTGCGCAGTAAAATTACATTCGTAACTCAGAAATACTTTTAAAAAACTACCATTGCGATACAATATCTATGATATTGTATTGCAATATACCAAGATTCTGGTTTTATATTATCAAATTTGATATATTTAAACAATTTGGGCTTTGGAACTAATGAGTTTTCATGTTTCTGAAAGTAAAGACCTACAGACAGTCAACCTATAATTCAACTTGATTTAAATGGTTATACTCTAAATATTAAATATGTGGACAACATTTCATCTATCCAGCTCTCTTCACATTGTAGTTACCGTGTTAACTTATGTTCGAACAGGTGGTGATACCGGCTTCCTGAAAACTGAGTTTTACTCAAACATTAACAGAAATTTGTAATTTTAGGGTTAAGACAGTACTCAAAATTTTATCTGCCTAGCTTGAAGTATTTTTGAATTATCTCTTTCACAGACAGGCAGAAAAAATTAAAAAATAATTTTTTTTCGAACTCAGGGAAGTTTGAGACACAAAGAGTTGTCAAAATCTTAAGTTCTAATTTTTTGACGATTACTATATTATTATTATTATTCGAATACGAAAAAGAAAGAAAAAGGTACACCCAGACGAAATAATTAATGAAAAGTTAACAAGTTTGTCTTAAAAGAAAGCAAAATTAGTCATTCCATTTTCCTTCTAAGAAATGCAACTACCATCAAAACTATTTAAGGTTTTCGAATATTTGTCTTTCGAAAATTCTCGGAAGACGCTCGCGAAGACAACTCGATCTCTGTTGAGAATGTAACTAGCGTAGTTATTTTCAGAGAAAAATGTCTTTAATTAAGAATGAATACTTATAGAATTCATAAGACTATTATCTTTGCTATCTAATTGAGTAATTGGACAAGCAAAAAAGTATAATAGTGAAAAGCAGTCGTTGAAGAAAAAGATGGGTAAATATAGTATATGAAAGACAATACATTAAAGCATCCTAAATGATTTTGATTGTTTTATCCTAATATTAGATATATTTATCTTTTATCTGCAACAATTGCGATGGATATGGTTGGGAGAAACACGCGTATTTATAAATATAACAAGTTAATTAGAATTAATGTTATCTTAGCATAAGTAGGTTGTGCAGCATCCATTATCCTTTTTTGGATGGTTGACCTCTATCTAAGAAGCAAGCAAGGGACAAAGCGTACCCGAAAGAAATCATCCCACAGGATGAGGATTTGACGACGATAAGCCAAACTTTGAAAGAAAAAAAATCACCGAAAATAATATTCAAATACTTAGATTACAAGTTTATTACGAGCATATGTACATTCTTCCTCTGGCAAACTGCTTTTTTTTGCCGTAATAAACCGAATTCAAGACTTTCCAGAACAAAAGAGAAGTGTGCGAAATGTATCCAAAAGCTACCTAAAATATAATAGAACTGGTAGTAAAATCCGAAAAGATTACAGTTACAGTTACAAAAAATGTAAAAAGAGAACGAAGAAATCCGATGATTCTATCAAGTGGAAAGTTACACAACCAAGCTGTGTCCATTATAATGGCAGGACATGGTGTTGGAGTTTTTTGGCGTCATCAAAAATCCATAAGCGGAAATAAAAAGTTTTATTATCTGCATGAGCATCACAAAAATCAGCTTTTAATGATGCGTTGTCATTGCATTTATAAAAGATCCGAATTTTAAAAAAGTTAATGACTATAGAAAATAAAATCTAGAAAAATGTCATCTTGAGCACGTGATTATATGAAACGAAATAAATAGGAAATATGATATTTAAAAAAAAAACAATAAATGGGAGACAAAGAAATTTTTAATGGTTTCAGTACTAAAGTGACTCATTCAATCAAACAATATAAATGCATAAAAATATAATTTAACCTGCACGAGCGCATGATGTTTGGCCGATCAAGAAATGATGTTCTGACATGATAAGCGTAGCAGATTTCATTCAATGATGATACTTTAAGATCTTAATTGTAATTATATTTTAAAACCTTAGTTTCAATTGCAATTAACTTCCAAATATTTGTCTTAATTTAGTTCCTAATAACTTCATTCTAAAATGTTTATTACTTCCTGATCCATTTCACTTTTTCTATTTAATTAATCAAACAAGTAATTATAAAGATAATGCGCGTTCGGAGTTTATGGATACTAAATCACTGATTAAAGTGGATTCTTTTAAAGCATTCCTACGTTTCTCTTCTCAAAGGTCAGATCAAGGTCAACACAATTGAGGATGAGTCATCTAGTCGGATGTGTCTGTAGTTACGATCACATGTTAGATAAATTA
>JAOUZG010003489.1:176747-215825 GCA_026289955.1 Argiope argentata
TTATAATATTTGCATCTAATTTACACGAAATTCATAAATATTTACAACATATACTTCTAACGTATACCAAATTCCTAAATATTTACAAAATTTACATCTAATTTAAAGAAATTTCCTAAATTACAATATTTACATCTAATTTACACAAAATTCATAAATATTTATATCTAATTTACACGAAATTCATAAATATTTACAATATTGCATCTAATGTACACGAAATTTATAAATATTTACAGTATTTACATCTAATTTACACAAAATTCACAAATATTTGCAATATTTACATTTAATTTACACAAAATTCATAAATTACAGTGTTTACATCTAAGTTATACAAAATTTATAAATATTTACATCTAATTTACAGAAAATTTACAAATATTTACAATATTTGCCTCTCATTTGCACAAACATAAATATTTACAATATTTACATCGAATTTTCACAGAATTCATAAATATTTACAATATTTATATCTAATTTACACAAAATTTATAATTTTTTACAATATTTATATCTAATTTAAATAAAATTCATAACAATATGTAATATGATATTACAACAATTTATTTATTTTATTATTAAAATAAATAAGCACGTTAAAATACATTTTTTTAAACATTTCATAGCTTCTATTACAGACGTTATAATGTGACATAACTATATCCGAAAAAAATTAAATTTATTTCACCTAACAAAAATACATAATATGATAGTTATAGTTAAGACTCATTATTATTTTGTCCTGTGCCTACGCCGAGAGCGGACCATATATCGTCAGAGTTTTAAAGGAAAACCTTGAAAAGCTGCTTTTTCATAAACCGGAATGGCTGCTGACAAACTCTGAAACGGGGGGGGGGGGATTCAGAAATCTTAGATCCAGTGACTTCTTTTGAAAAGGTACATAAACTCAAGTTTCAAATTCCTGCTCCGCTTGACAACCTGTCATCTGATCTGAAGGCTCTCAGGGTCGACCTTCTTACAAGGGGAGATATTTCCCCGCTGCCGGATATTTTGTTTACTTTTTTTTTTCTTGTAAGAAACTCTTTCGGTCGGGATGGCATTTCTTAAGGCTTAAGAGGTACTCGGGCAGTCATATAAGTCAGGAAAGTATATCTATGCTGTGTTTTTTTTCTCTTCCGGTTTGTACTTGAGCATTTAAAAATTATAAGTTGTCTTTTTATGTTGTGATGTCCGTTACTAAAAGTTTTGAAAGGGTCTCAATACATGCTGATACAAAACGGATACACTAAATGTAAAAATCGAAAAATTGGTAATAATAATAGAAAAATCTCATTTAAATCATCTATTTTAGATTGATTGATTTTTATTTAGAAACAACAAGAGAGAAATTGGAGACCATACTCATAATTTTATATCATTAACGGAATCTTCACAAATATCATTGATTAAATCATTGACACTATTTTTGATTTATGATGAAAGAAATCAGTGTATTATGATAATATATACAATATGTATTTTCCATTAAAATATTACAAATTAAAACATTAGAATTTCGAGCAAATATATTCAGAAGAAATGTGCAGGAAATAAAAAATGAAACAAATTGAATTGAGTAATTCTCACACAAGAGAATTTCGAAGATGCAGACTATAATCTAGGAAAACTTATATTAAATATCTGCAACGCAAGATATTAATTTACAGCGAATTAACTCCATTTAATCCGCTAACTCGGATAACAGCAAAGCTATAGAAAACGCGCCAACAAAAGAAAAGACATTCTCTCAAGCTGAGCCGACCAATATAGCTCGCTGTTTGAATTGATCTGATTCCCTTCCTGAAGCTGAGCCTTTTAAGTAGCGTCCCACTAAAGTGGGCGGGACAAACGCAGAAACACCCTTCTTCTTCCAGAAAACTATGGCACATTCTCAAATAATCTCTAAGAATAAGTCGTTATTTCTTAGCTTTTATTTCCCATTTTAGCGTGTAATAAAAACAGTTTTCACCCTATTTACTTCGCCAGTACGCCTACTAAATTAGTCAAATATGGTGGTTCTCTGATGTAAATCCACTTAGAACAGGTTTTTTTTAGCTTGAACGTGATTCCATTAGAATTAATCTCATACTATTAAACTATTTACAAATTTTTTCGATATTTACACAACACTTCATAAATATTTACATCTAATTTACACAAAATTTATAACATTATAAATTAAATTTTCTATCTTATATCAAACATTCTTTTCATAATATTTGAGCAATTTTTTTATCATGTCAGAACATGATATTGTTTTGGGAATGAAATTTTACGACATCAACAAAAATCCTTAGACGAAAAATAAGCATTTTAATCCGTAGACGAAAACTAAAAATTTTATTATATGTACGAGCATCTTAGAAAATCAGCTTTTAATATCGTAATGTCATTCCATTTGCAAAAGCTCTGATTTAAAAAGAAATAAGTTATTGATAACAGCAAATAAAACCTAGAAAAAGGTCATGTTGTTCACGTGATTATATTACATGAATTAAATAGGAAATGGGATATTTTTTAAACAATAAATGTGAGACAAAGTTTTTTTAATCGTTTGCAATTTTAAAGTGACTCATTCAATGAAACGATTAAAATGAACAAAAATACAATTTAACTTGCGCGAGCACGTAGTGCTTGGTCGTACAAGAAATGATGTTCTGACATGATAAATTGTAATATGTATAGTAGATTTTCTTTTAATCTTTTTTTTTTACAATTTATCTTAATAATTTTTATTTAATTTCCATTCTTATTATAATTTCAATAAAAGTAAATAATTAGAACCAGTAATAATAAATTTTATTAACCATATATTAAACTCAAATTGCATACTAAACCCATGAAATATGTCAGTAAATATTGAAGTTTCTAAATATTTTCAAATATTTTTACAATTTTCTTTCAATATTTTTAAAAATAGAACCCACATAGCTCTCTTTTAACCATTACAATAATCCCAGAGAGACTAAATAAGCTAATAAAAAAACCAAATGAACAATTCTCATATAATTTCTTTCTCATAAAACTCGTGTTTAAAATTCCAGAGTCTTCTATTATTATGCAAACGATTTTTGAGATTACAACCAAAATTGTTTATTCGAAAACGCCATTCAGTTTGTAGCATTAAAAAAAACCCACCTGCTCCGCAATGAGCGATCAAGAGAGCGCAGTCGGCTGGGTTTTTAATTGCTTATTAAAACAATTTCACAGCAACCACACACCTCAACTCGTGCGAACAATCAGCTGGCGGGTGAAAAGACTAGATAGGATCCAATTAGAGGTTCTTTATCTAACTGATGAGGTTTGGTGGAATCAATAGAGAGAAGATTCTTTTGCTGGCTGATCTCTTTAGAACAGAGCGCGAATGGATGTATTTGTTCTTTTTCAGAATAACTACTGATTAAAAATGTAATTATGTGGATTTATTCGCATTTCGAAATATATCCTCATAATATAATTTTGAAGCAATAATATTACTTAATTAAAAGAGGCTGCAATATATTTTATGCTGTTATTAATAAATGAACTATGTCTATGATGCATGTACCATTCCAGAATTATATATATATATATATATATATATATATATATATATATATATATATTAGGAATGGTTAACTCATTAATTTTCTCCATTTTCATAGAAATTCTTAATTTTTGAACAATCAGAATTAATAGAATTACTGATCTTAATAGACCGTTTTTGGAGCAAAAGTGTCAGCGTCTATTTTATTATTTGAAATTACTGAAATATTGGTAATTTTAAACCAGTGGAAAATGGATTAAAATTTTATTTAATACCTTCTAGTATCGCTTACCGTCCGCAACAAATTGTAAATAAAGACCGCGAATGTTTTGTATAATATTGGCGAACAATAATAGCAAAATATGATTATTAATGTGAATCCAGAATTTTTACTTAATTTATTGTGTTATCATTGGTGATTATTTATTGGCAAAAAATCTTTGATATGCAGTCAATACACAAATACATGAAAAACGAAAATGGATACTTTTCCGTTAGCAGGGCGCAAATGTCGCCAATTGTGAACCTAACGCGAGCAGAGTCGACAAGCGAAGCGAAGGACAAAACAATCAACGGAATTCTACATTATTTGGCAATTTTTCGCCAAATTTCAGTTGACGTAATTCTACATTATTTGGCAATTTTTCGCCAAATTTCAATTGGTGGAATTCTACATTATTTGGCGATTTTTTGTTTGCGTCCGGCTGACGAAATATACCCAAATATTTATAATGGAATCGCCATTTTTTTTTCAGTTTATAACAAAGTGGCTATGGTTATAGTAATGTTAGCATCCTCCTAGCGCCAAAGCACCACTCTTATATTTTATTCCATGATTTTCTAAATTATTTAAAATAAAAAAAAATAATTTGGCATGGAATTTACAAAACAAGAATTTGTAAGAAAGTGATGTATGCTTATGAGATATCAACTATAACTAAGGATTAAAAAAAAACTACGCACTTTTCCGTTAACTGGGAGCCAGCGCAAAATCGCCTAAGAAATTTGGCGTAATTATACATTATTTGGCGATTTTTTACTTTAGAATTGTTGTAAGAAATTTGGCGATTTTTCGCTGGATATCGGATACACAAAAGTACCAAATTTTATATAGGATAATAGTATGACTTTAAGATGAAGAATGATTTTAAAGTCATACTATAGTTTAAAAAGAACCCTTAATGTATATCTGTTGAACGGAAATTTTAATAATATCAAAATATTAATTAGAAAATTGTAAGCTCTTTATAATATTGTTACAATTGGGCGAACGCTAACGCTCGCCAGAGGTGAAAACGTTGGCGGCGCTCCGTGCCAGCCGAGTTGATTTGGCGGGAGGAATATTCTGGTAACCCCTAGTCAATTCTAGCTGCGCCGCGTTTTCTCCCGGTGATCGCCGAAGTCTCTCGGTACTTTCTTCCGACTATATAAGAGGCGTGTTGCTGCTTCCTGCAGTTGATCGCTCAAAGTGAATCTCTCCTTGAGAAGAGAAGCGTTTCGCTCACTTGTAGCTTTTCGCTTGTTATTAGTGAGCTGTGCTTGCGTTTGCTGTTAACGCTGTGTTATTGAGCTCGCTGTGATTGACTGTTGCTGTGCTATACTATAGCTGTTTTGCAAACCGTTTTTATTGTGCGTAAGACTTGCATTTACGCTGTAAGTGACTGATTATTGCTGAATTGTGTTTTCTGAAGTTTTACTTTTCCAAGTCATCCTGTAAATAACTGTAAATAAATTTGTTTGTGCTGTCCTCAAATAAAGTCCATTCAATCCGATCCCACTACGCTAAAAACGTAACAATATTTATTCAAATAATAATTATTAAATTTTACAGCATATATTATAAATTTATAAAAGTTTTTTGTAATTTTTAAATATTTTTATATTTATAACCTCTTGGCTGTTAGCTGTTATTATAACCTATTTTCTAGTGAAAAAACGTGCTGGTGCTAAGATTTGGTTCTGGCGTTGCTTAGCAACAGCTTATATTTTTGGAGTCAGCAGTTGTAACATAAAAAAAGGATTTTAAGAAAAATAAAATAAAATGTTGTGTTCTTAAAAAGTCGTTTTATTTAGTAACAATTTTAATAGTAGCAAAGCATTAACAAATCGGAAAATAGCGAAAAATCGACAAAGAAATTTGGCGGAATTATACATTATTTGGCGATTTTTTTACTTTACAATTGCTGTAAAAATTTGGTGATTTTTCACTGGATCCCGGCCAACGGAAAAGTACCAAATTTTATATAGATGAATAGTATGACTTTAAGATGAAGAATGACTTTTAATAAGCAAACTATTTTAATAATGTATATGTTTCTTAATGTATATCTGTTTAAGGAATTCTAGGTTGCAACCTAGTTTAGGATACTTCTTCATCTTACCAGCCACGCAAACAATGCCATGTCGCCAAAGTCAAGAATTAAAACGATTTACAATAATTGTTTTACAATATTCTTTATCTGATCGGTCATCTTGATTGGCAATATGACATCCTACGTATGGTGAAGGGACACCTTAAATTAAATTTCAGTAGATTGTTCCACTTCAAATGGTAGGTTGGCTCTGACTAACTCTCCATTTGAGTAATATTTTGAATTAAATTTCAAATTTATAAAGATTTACCGTTAGTTGAACCTTTCTTATTTGAAAATCACATTTGATTTATCATCATCATTAATCGTTTTATGGTTTGGCACTAATCTTAGTTCTTGAAAAGGGCCTTAAAAACTTTTTGTGCCGAATATCACTCCAGATGAAGGTATTAAATTTCAGGAAACAATATACCTGAATAAATAACCTCCAGTTTGGTTCTTGGATTGGCATTCATTAAATCTACCACTGATTAACAAAACCCATTAATAGCTCTTTCATTAATACACTGAAGTGACAAAAGCCATGGGATAGCAATATGCAAATATACAGATGGCAGTAGTATCGCAGCGAAAAAGAATAAATGCGCTGCTCGTTTTCCAGAGCTTTCATTTGTGTTCACGTAATTCATGTGAACAGGTTTTTCGTGATTTATGGCGGCACGACGAGAATTAACAGACTTTGAACGTGGAATGTTAGTTGGAGCTAGACGCAGGGGTCATTCCATTACGGATATCATTAGTGAATTCAACATTCCGAGATCCACAGTATCAAGAGTGTGCCGAGAGTATGAAATTTCAGGCATTACATCCTATCATGGACAGCGCAGTGGACGACCACCTGCACTTAACGACCGAGAACGCCGACGTCTGTGTAGAATGGCCAATGTTAATAGACACGCAATACTTCGTCAAATAACTGCAGGAATCAATGTGGGACGTACGATGGACGTGTCCGACAGGACTGTGCGGCGAAATTTGTCTTCCTTGGGCTATGACAGCAGAAGACTGACTCGAGTGCCTTTACTGACAGCACGACATCGCCTGCAGCGACTTTCCTGGGCTCGTGAGCATAGCGACTGGTCCCTAGACGAGTGGAAAACCGTGGCGTGGTCAGATGAGTCACGATTTCAGTTGTTACGAGCTGATGGTAGAGTTCGAGTGTGGCGCAGACCCCACGAAGCCATGGACCCAAACTGTCAGCAAGGCACTGTTCAAGCTGGTGGTGGCTGCATAATGGTGTGGGCTGTTTTTACATGGCATGGATTTGGTCCTCTGGTGCAACTGAACCGATCATTGACTGGAAATGGTTATGTTCAGCTGCTTGCAGATCACTTGCAGCCATTCATGGACTTCACGTATCCACACAGCGATGGGATTTTTATGGATCTTAATGCGTCATGTCACCGGGCCAGAACTGTTCGCGATTGGTTTGAAGAACATTCCGGACCATTCCAGTGCATTATCTGGCCATCTAGATCGCCGGCTATGAATCAAATCGAGCATTTATGGGACATCATCGGAAGGTCCGTTCGTGCCCAAATTCCTGCACCATCCACACTTTCACAATTATGGACGTCTATACAGACAGCATGGCTCAATATTCCTGCAGAGGACTTCCAACGACTTGTGGACTCCAAGGCACGTCGAGCTGTTGCACTTCGCCGGGCTAAAGGAGGACCGACACGATATTAACAGTCATCCCATGACTTTTGTCACTTTAGTGTAGTTTATATTTCTTATTCAAATTTTCAACTTTTAATAAAATACTTTTTATTCATCCACTCATGTTCAAATGCACTTTTGTTAACCTTGTACGGGATGACGCTTGATATTAATGCAGTTTTTTCAAATGTTAATTCATTAATTTGGTTAATTTTTCATTAATTTATTAAAAACTAACTTTCCCATGCAAAATCTTCCTTTCCCTACCATCAAATGAGTGATCCGTCAGTTTTTTCCCCCACTCTAATGAGGTTAGGCTTAGTGTATTTTCAACCGATTATTTCAAACGATTATGTTTATTTTCTTAGTGTTTGATGCATTTAAAATTAAACATTGTTAATCGATAGATATCTCGAATTCTTAAATAAAACATAATAATAGAAATTAAAAACTTCTCATCTGTATTGTGTTACCCCAACTGGCGTAGAAAATTAATGCATTTGCGTCGCTTGATTGACGTTGAAAATTCACACACGAGCAGTGTGTTCTGATTTATTTTCAACTGACACGGATTTATTAGTCAACTATTTCACGATTAAACTTTCAACTGCTGTGTGAATTTTGTAGATAATGTTAACATAGATGAGAATAAGTAGGTTTTTTTTATATATAAATCTCTAAATAAAATAATTTTTTTATTACCTTAATCTCCTATTTAATCGGTCATAATGAAGACTTTTCGGTCGCAAAATCAAGATTTGATGTGTCAGAATCAAGATTTTGCAATAGAATGATATAAGACAAATGTGTCCACAAAGTCTAATATGTTAATAACTTAAAATAAATTTGAAAAATTGTCTTAATATCAATTTTACCTTGAAAAGCGAGTTTCAAATTTACAGCGAAAGGCTGTTGGTTTTTAAGTTCCTAGCCAAACAATAAATCGTGTTCTTGAAGTACATTCTGATATAAACACAAGTTGTGGCCGGCTTTCTGGCACGGAGGTAGCGCGTCCTCCTCCTGTTCTGGGAGCATATAAACTAACCTTAAATTGATAGGAACCTTACTTAAGCCCGCTGATTGGTTGGACTTATCCTACGTCAGGACCTGTGATGTCAACTGATATATTTGTGTACTAATAGCGATCCTTTGTTCTTTTTTTGACATGACTACTTAATACATGTTATTTTTTCATTCTTTTTGAAATGTCTGTGTTTTCAGAGACTAATCTTCCAACTTCATTTTGTAATGAAGTTGAATCATATGCCCAGAATGTAATAACTGTTCGCAGCGATGTGAAAAATTTAGAATTTTTAAGAGACAAAATAATATAATAATAAATTCCCATTTTTCTAACAACAAATATTTCTTCGTGGGAGATTTAAAATAATTTGTATAATTTTTCCAAAATTTATTTTTCAGGAAAATTAAGCATTTAAAAACTTATCTTATTTTCAATTTAAAAAAATCTGGTGCCAAATTTTTTTAAGGCCATTCCTTTTTCTCAAATACGGAAGTTGAAAGGGAAGCCAACTCATTTACCAAAAATTTTTATTTTCATTCGGAAAAATTTCAAGAATTTTTAAATAAATTCTTGTTTTTTTTCTCTTTCTGATATAAACTTTTTGCAAGGAATTTTTTTAGACCAAAATTGCTACATAAGCGTTAATTTGGGGCAAATATTATAAATTCTGTTGTGTTTTTTATAGATACAGCTCAAGAATATAGAGCAAATAAAAAGTAGCACAATTTGAAGCTTATAACAGTTGGCTATTCATTTTTATAAATTTGGATGCTTTTTTTAAATTTACGCAAAAAAATTTCTAGTTAACTAATTTTCATAATAGAGGGCGCCATGGTGTAGTTTTAATTCGTTTCCAAAAGACGGATAATTATAAATGTTTACAAGTGAATAAAATGAATGATACAAAGAAACATATTTTAATTGATGCAGAGATTTTTTTGTTCACAATTTCTTGTTTATTTTGAATTCCAATTCGTGTTCGTCAATTTTCCGAATTTCGCTATCCATTTGTAGCATTCTTCTAAAATTTTCACATCACTGCGTCAAAAAATTTGGTTTGGAGTAAACAATTCCACTTCATTATAAAATCATCGGAAGATGTGTCTCCAAAAACAGAGAAATTTCATAAAGATCGAGAAAAAGAAACTATATGAATTTTTTATGTCTAAGACCAGAGAAGCGCTGCGCTAATCCTTAAACATCACATTTCATGACGTAGGATGAGTCCAACCAATCAGCGGGCTTAAATTTTTGTAAGGTTCCTATCAATGTAAGGTTACTTTATATGCGTTCTGGGAGTCCCGGGTTCGAGTTCCGGTTTACACATGATCGTTCTTCTGTTTGCTATTTGTGAGATGTGTGACTGTACCTCCCATGTAAAAAGAGGCTTTGCAAGCAAATGTGGACAGTGAGTAGCTAATTCATACTCTTGACCCTAGCTGGAGCTACTTCAAAAACAAGAGACGCTCCTTTCGGCTTAAATCTGCTGCTGTATCAGCAGGGGGCTTGTCCATAGGCAAGTGCCATAAGTAACAACAACAACACAACACAACACAAGTTGCATTTAATTCTTTTATGCATTTTAAGAATGAAATAAATTATAGAATTCCTTAAGGTGAAAACTAACATTCATCTTCCCTTGAAATTTAACGTAATAAATCCCAGGGTGAAACCAAAGAGGGGTAATGAATAAAACCCTACAAATACTCTATTAAAACTAAATGAGCGAAACACCACAAAACTGATTCGAAGTTCCACCGACCATCAAAATGAAGCGTTTCATTTAAGAACTACCCACTCATGCCCAATAAATCTAAATGCGATGGATGCCACCCTATTTTTATCCCGGATTTATTACGGAAACCCTTCTACTGACAAGGAGATACCAACAACCTCCATGATAAAACAAAAGCAGTAAACAAATCTCGCATCTCATATCTCCAGGGCCCTTAATAGGAAAGAGGGCCGGGCTAATTATTTTTCTTCTAAAACACTGGAGGACCATAAATTTCAGTTTGGCCTCATCGTCTGGAAAAAGGGGGCTGGTCGGGGACTGCCCACAAGACCTGCTTATCATGGCCGCGGAGTGTGATTCATCAACACCACAGGCGAGATTCAGAAACCATTACTTACGGTTTTCTTCGCTTTCCTTGACAAATGATGACTTGCGGAAAGAGCCAGAATCCCCTAATGGTTAACTCAGGTAAAAGCGAGAGCCGAAAAAACTGTTTCGTGTATGATGTATAGGCGAAATGCTTAAAGTTTATTTTGGGGGGTGGGAAGAGTATTTTGAATTTTCGTATCGGAAAAAGGGTGGTTTTCTCACATTACTATGTGTGAAAAAAAGTTTTCTTTTCTGCGGTGTGTTTTTGGAATTGGTTATACGAATACAGATGATTGTGATTCGGCATTCTTTGGAATGAAGATAGTTTTTGTGGAAGAAAGAAACTGAAGTGAATTACGTCACCAGTGGATGAAGAAAATGGTGAAAAATATCTTTGTTTATTTTTTATAAAGAAACGTTGGAACTATGCAACAAAAAAAATCGTTTTTTCTTATTTATTCATTTTTTCGTATACTTAAGGGTACAATGGATGATAAAAATGTAATAAATCAGTGAAATTTGCGATATTTTTATTTTGATCTTTTATTTATAATTAAACTGTAAGCTATCGTTTGGAAAAAAATTATTTTGGTATCTTAATTCGTTTGCTCAATATCAGCTTTTTTAAATTGTTATTAGGATGCCACGCCCATTTGTTTTCATTTGGACAGCTGCTGTAAAAGAAGTTTTGTTTTCCTCCAAGTGCTCTAGTGGATCTTATTTTTAATTCTGACTTTATGCTGTTGTTTTTGCTTTGGCAGATGTTAAAAACTTCCACTTTTTCTTTCTTTTATTGTTTGTTTTGGTTTGTTTATTCGTTCGTCGTATATTTCATATTCGAATTGCCCGTTTTAGTTTCTTTGAAGTTAGATACGAAAACAGTTCTATTCAGGGTTAAAATTGAAATTTACGCTATTTTTAATCATCTTTTATTGTTTTTGGTTTTTCTAAATTTTGTTTTAAAAAGAATTTAATCAGTTTTCACTTCTGAAAGCCTAATAGGTCGTCCAAATAAAAGCATACAAAGTCTCAAATTGCTAAGATATGATGGACAAAGAAATCCTCTGATTCATAACCAAGCAATTCTAATGACATTTTGGAAGTTTCTACCAAATGCAATAAACCTGAAATACTGATTTCATCATTTTAAAATTGTGTATAATAGTTACATTGTTTTGTGCAAACACTTAAGTATTCTTTTTTGAAGAATGAAATTTTAGTAATAGCCAAAAATTTCGATCACCTGATTTTCATGAATTTATACGTTTTTAGACCTCGCTGAGTTTGAAAAACACATTTCAGAAAAATGTTCATCCGTCTGTGAATTTACATCGGTATGAATTGATTTGTTTCGATATATTATTTCTAATTTCAATTAAATAGAATTTAGTTAGAAGTTTACTTTAGTTTTATTAGAATAATTTATTACACTTTTTAGAATAGTTTAGTTTTATCAGAATAGTTTATTTAAAATACACTTTTTTTATATTCTAATTCCAGCGTCTAAACACAGAGGAAGCGTGCCTTTCTCGTGATCTGGCCGTCCTGGGTTCGAGTCCCGGTCAAAGCATCGTCGCCCTTCTTTGCTCTATCAGTGAGGAGTAACAATGTGCCCCCCCCCCCTGTAAAAAGGGGCCGTGCTAGCGAATATGACTAAGTGTGTCTTCTTCATATGAGCTAGAACTCCGACTTCTGTCTTTGGGTTATCTAAGGTCTATACCCACAGAAGCTACTGCATCCCCCTATTCGATGTAAAGCGGACATGAGATCATCATCATTATGTTCTGAAATATTAGCATATTTTTACTGGCTTACAAGGTATACAAAAAATCCAGTAATCGCCTTAAAATATTCCAATGCCTTGACAAATCTCCGCATTCATGAGTTCGTAAAATGAATTTTTGAAACTAAGTCCATCTTCTGTCTTTCTGGGACATCGAAAACTCAAACATGGATTAGGTCGATGAAACTTGGCATCTAGTCTTTACATCAAATTCTTCTGCCGGGATGGCCTAGTTGGTAGGGCTCTTGGGCTGCGAGTTTGAACCCTCCAGCCAAAGACTCTCCATCTACAGATAAGCAACACCAATACATACTTTTTTTTATTATTAAATAAATTGTGTTCAATCTATTGCTAAAATATCCTTATAACAAACACTATAGATAATATATACTATGATTGTTCCCTAAAAGTTAATTTCTAAAATGTTATTGATACACATATATTTCCAGTTAGGGTAAAGTTTTAAATGACTTAAAAATTATAATTTAGAATGCTTTAGTCTACGAATGTGCTTCTAAAACCTATGTAAGGGATATCTCCAAAACTTTCTTGCATATTATCAATCCGAACAGAATTTAAAACTTTTTTCTAACTTGAATCTTGTCTATTCGTGACATTTAGAAATAAATAACAACGGTTCTAATTACATTGATTTTTACAATATATATATATGTTTAAACATGGGATTGATAAATAGTTTTTTGTCTTTATTATATCATGGCGTTACTACTAAAATATTTTCATATCTAACTATTTTTTGTATTATAATACACAAAATCCTTTTATTGTTTGAAACCTTTTTTAAAAATTATTATGAGGATATGTATTGATGCAGACGATTTTTAAAAACATCAGGTAACAGCCTGTCTAATTTTTCATTATTATTTTTTAAAGAAAAATGTATTACTTTGTAAAAGATACAAATTTCTTGGTTTATTTTTCATAATTTCTTTTAACTTCAAATTTATAACAACGAGTACTATTTACACTGAAAAAAACTTAGAGTTCTTTTTGAAACTAACAAAAAATTAGTTTGCCAAATATATTTTGAAACAAAAATATCAGAATATAAAATTAAATGTTTCAAATCAGCACCTGCTATATACTTTAGGAAATGTTGTTTAGATTCTAATCGTTGCCTAGCAACGGCACAACCAAAAAAAATTTATTTCAAAATCGTCTGCGTTTAGCCATTTGTTATTTTTTAAATTATTAATCTTTATCTTTACTTATAATACAGAACAATGTCTCTCTCTCTGTGTGTGTGAGCGTGCATGCGTGCGTGTGCTTGTCTCTCAAGTTTAACTTGTCGTGGTAATAAAGTCCTCCATGTCGAGAGTAATGCCACTCGGATACTGGATGAAGGTGATCGTTCTCCGTTCCAGATCTAAATTATGATCTGTGGAAGAATGAATGAAATTCACAAATAAAAGTCGCCCAATAAAAGGGATTTGTGACGTGTGTGAGCTAGAAGCCTGACCACCTAATCACCTTCAGGTGATTAGGGGTCCACACCCATAGAAACTACTGCACCCCACCTTCCGTTGTAAAGCAGAACACGAGAACAACAACAACATCAAATTCGTCTATTCGTCTCAAATGTTGAAAGAAATATTACTCAGGCAGTCAGCTATATGTCTGAGTAAACACAGACATTTTTTTAGCAAATATAAACAAACTTTTTTTTTCTATACGTTGCAAACAGAAAGTATAGTAACCTTCAAAGAATTGTAACTAGGGATCTTTGAAGAATCTTCCCGTTTTAGACATGAGTTCTGAAAACACATTTTTCAAATATATTCGCATTTCTAGGGCTAAGAGTTCGAACACGCCAGCCGAAGACTATCCGTGTGTGGTGGAGGATGTTGCACGTTAAATCTGTCGTGATCACAAGGTCCTCCATGTCGAAACTAATACCACTGGGGGTACTGGGTCATAGGTGATCGTTCTCAGTTCCAGATCTAAATTACCATGTGTGGATGACTGAATAAAATGCATAAATGAAGTCCACCCTGGTAAAAAGGATTGTGATGTGTGTGTAGCTAAGTCGTACTCTTCGCGCCAATTGGCGAGACTTCAAAACAATAGGCGAACAATTTGGCCTAAAACTGCTGGTTCATCATCGAGCTTGGCCATGGCAAGTGCCAATAGAGTGCCCGCTTTTTTTTCTTCAATTGCATCGTTCAGTTTGTCGATTTGTTCAACATACACATTTGAATTGATCGTTTGGTTCTGTGGCATGAGTTCAAAATACAAAATTCCTTCGTAATGACAGCGTAATCTTTTTTTTTTTGTTTAATCTCTGTTTTTGATGTTGTTTGGGCTGGTTGATCTTGCTTCGCCCACGATCTCTTGCGAGTAACATTTTTATAAACTATCCCCTTTTCGTCACCAGGAACTAGATTTTTCACAAATGGATAATTTTCATTGCGTTTCAGAAGCGAATAACAGATGCTAATTCGATGCGTCAAATGAATTTCTTTTAGCTGGTGAGGGATCCATAAATCAAGTTTCTTGACACAACTAAGGGTTGTTAATTTTTTTCAATGCATGTATGTGATACATTGAGCTTCTCTGCAATGTCTCCAGTGTGTTGTGCTGTGACGATCTGAATCGATATAGGCCTTGATAAGAGTTCCATCCACTTCGACTGGGCGGCATTGTGCATTTTTCAGTGAAAAAACACCAGAACGAAATCTTTCAAACCAATTTCGACACTGCCTTTCTATTAAGGCTTCATCTCCATATACGGTACATAAATTTTTGTGCTTGTGAGGCTTTCTTGCCTTTTCGGAAGTAATACAATAAAATCTGTCGGAAATGCACGTCCTATTCTTCCATTTCTAAATTGGGATAAAAACGAAACTGAAAAACTAATCGATATAATTTTTTTACTAATTATTAATAGAAGTCCACACAATAAGAAAAATATATAGATTAGATTCTCTGACCCCGTTAACACAACAAAAGAAAGTGCAGAGTGAATCTATAGACAAAAGCGGCAATCACTTAGTTGCCATCCCAATATAATAGCCAATGATAATAGCCTTTTTAAATTCAAAAATCATAGTTTTATTTTTTTCACTCTCTTGAAGTTTATACCTTGCAACTTCAGTATCAAAAGTGTCCCGGATCTCATCAATCTCATTACAATATTCCTTTCGTACCACAGATATCAAGAAAAAGTTTGAACCATCAGTAAACATCTTTTATCCCCAGACAGATTGATCTTTACACTTTTTTTATATCTAAAAGGCAAAATCGACACCATTTTCCACAGTCAATATCGCACCACCGAGTTATCTAGGAGTCAAAAATGTTTCTAGAGTATCGGTGGCGCTTGTAGGAGTAGAATTTTTGAATATTTCGGGACTCGCATCAAAAATCCTACTATTTGCTTTTTGACATCGCTCGGGAATGATATGTTTAATCTATTTTGCAATGTACACATCCCATGTTTGCCATGCTAAACTCAGGGGTAAATTGCCTGGTATTTCTCTACCCATCGATTTATATCATCTTTTTTATTTCACTTACTTTGAGAACTACATAAGCATACATTTAGAGCTTTGTATAATTAGATAGTAGTCTTTTAGCGCAAGATACTATAGATTTTATGTTGAATTTAAATATGTTGGGAAGGAAAGTTAATGCCCAAATGTGTGTATATGAAGGTGTTATTTCTTCAAAAATAATTCATCATGGAATCCAAAGAGAAAAGTTTTGTTTAATAGCAACAATAAAGTACTAAAGTTAAAAGTGTGTATAAGAATGAATTTTGTTTGCTTAAGTAAGTTAATAGATCACTAAAGTTTCATTATTTTACTATTTTACTATATTATTTTTAATAACCAATCTTGGGATCAATGAAACACTGTGTTCATTGATACAAGAATTTGATCCAAGGTCCAAGTTCTTTTAACCAAGATTATTTAATAATTAACCAAGGTTATCTAATAAATACAGAATTGTTAAAAAATAAAGCAAAATTTGTAGAATTGAAAAAATATATGAATAAATATTGGTGAATTTGTTCAAAATTCTTCAAAATCCCCCCCCCCCCGAATTATCTGCTGAAGGTAGGTATTAATTCTGGCATGTTTAGAAATGGTGTGAGGCTGTCTATATCTGGCAAATGATGAGACATGGCTCCTATAGGAATGGTTGTAAAGTGACCTATGACGGCCTTTAGGACTCCATCATACCCTATGTCTATGATCAAATCTTGCCTATGCCTATTCAAATTTTCCGCATGCTTTCTTTGAGATCGGATAAATTAATTAGTTACTCATGATAAGTAAGTAGATTGTTCAATCATTAGTTGATTAGAAACTCACGATAAGTAAGTAAAATGTTCGAACATCATTTGGATTAGCCACTCATAATAAGTAAGTAGATAGTTCGATCATTATTTGGATAAACCAATGATAAGTAAGAAGATAGTTCGATCACTATTTGGATTAGCCACTCACAATAAGTAAGAAGAATGTTCAATCATTATTTGAATTAGCCACTCATGATAAGTAAGTAAAATGTTCACACATTATTTGGATGAGCCGCGCATGATAATTAAGTAAAATGACCGATCATTATTTGGATTAGCCACTCACAATAAGTAAGAAGAATGTTCGATCATTATTTGAATTAGCCACTCATGATAAGTAAGTAAAATGTTCACACATTATTTGGATGAGCCGCGCATGATAATTAAGTAAAATGACCGACATTATTTGGATTAGCCACTCACAATAAGTAAGTAGAATGTTCGATCATTATTTGAATTAGCCACTCATGATAAGTAGAATATATGATTATTATTTGGATTAGTCACTTATGATAAGTAATTTGAATGTTCGATCCTTATATGGGAAGTAAAATTTAAAATAACACTTTCTATTCATTAGATGTAATTTATCAAATTTGATTCACTTGACAGCATTAATGATATTGATGTTAGACGCCTTCGACCATTTTAAAGGTGCCCATGTTTATATTGTATCTGTAAAGCATTTGGGAAATCTTCCTTCGTTGCACTGATGAAATTAAGTTAGAAATAAGCATGGTACTAAAGTATTTATACTGGAAATCCTCTATTGTTTGTGCTGGTAAAATTTTTAATGCAAATATAACATCAGAACATATATCAGCAGAGTATTTGAATTTTTAAATTACAAAAGAATGAAAAGCTAGTGCTCATTCATTTTTTTTCAATATTAGTTTATATTTCTGTCGAGGCATTTTATGGAAATTCATTAGATGATAAACAAAATTCAAGCAAAAGATTTTTTTTAAATGAAAAAATAATAAAATGTCATTCAAAATTTTTGACAAAAATGAAATATAACATAACCCACAAATGCTGTGTCAGTTTACATGGCAATAAAAACATCATTGCGAAGCATCACCGAATAATCTTTATGGAAAGAAAACCTCCCTCCCTCACCCCTTCTTTCATTGGTTCCTACAAGAAACAAAACATAAACGTCAAAAAAAATTTTGAAACTATCCAGAATTCCTGTAGATACGCAAAGATCACACCCTTTCCAACGACTGTTTCAACGTCTCCAAATCCCTCGTATTCCATTATTTATAAGCACCAAATCGAATCAGGGTGCATATTCACATCTCCTGAACCCTTCTGTCACAACCACTCGCAACCCTCAATTGAAACAAATCAAATTTCCCTACCCTTCGTCTTAAAAAACAACCCCAAACCTGTCCCCGCAAATTTTTCTTTACGGCCTAAAACATGCAAACCCTTGCTGCTTCATAATAGATTGTATTAAAATGCTGCTACAAAAACCTCGCACCGATTTTTGACATTCTCTCAGTCTCTGAAATAGGATACGCGCCATAAACTTCCCTCTCATTTTATGTCTTTTCTAATTTTCGGTTGAGGGGGGGATAAACTCGCTTAAGCCTACCCTTCAAGTAAATAAGTTATGTATAAAGAGAATTTTAAGCCTTTCATGTAATTCAATTTCGCTTGAGATCCACCGATGGGTGAGTGTGTTGGTTCTTTTGTTTTTTTCTGGGGGGAAGAGATAGGATTACATAGGGGTTGCATTTCGTAATTGAGATACATGAGTTTCCTGACAACTGTTTTCAAATATGTCTATTACATTAGATTTAAATTTTAAGGAGGGGAAAAAAATAACGATTTCGGTTTTCTTTTTAGAGTAAAGTGGAAATGACAGTTTTATTTAATAACGAATATCTTGATTTTCTGGGGAATTAAAATGATTTTCACGGAGGATTTTTGAAAATAAAATTTGATTATTATTATTTTTTAAACTTTTAAATACAATGTCCGATAGTCTCTCTGTTATCGAAGAGCATATTTTCAAGATTTTTCATCTGCATGCGAAATTATACTTGGCTATTAAAAAACAGTATCATGTATAAAACAAGCAATACAAAAGATTAAAAAGAAATCTTTTATGCATATTTTAATGTATAATATCAGAGCCTAATTTCCTGAACGGCCAAGCACCACGCGCTCGTGCTAGTTAAATTATATTTTTATTCATTTTAATTGCTTCATTGAATGAGCCACTTTAGTATTGCAAACTATCTTAAAAACTTTGTCTCGCATTAATTGATTAAAAAATAAAACATTTCCTTTTTATTTTATTTCATATAATAACGTGCTCAAAATGACATTATTCTAGGTTTTATTTGCTGTAGTCATTAACTTATTTTTTTAAATCATAGCTTTTGTAAATGCAATGGCATCGCGTTATTAAAAGTTGATATTTTTAGATGTTCGTGCTAAGAATAAAGTTTCGATTTTTCACTTACGGATTTTTGTCTACCTCATTCCCAAAATAACATCATGCTCTGACATGATAAAAATATGTTTATATAAACTGCCTTTAATGTAAGCAAAGAAAATTTATTTTTATTTTTTAGTAAATAATTACAATTGTTTTAGTTCTCGTATTCTGCTTTACAACGGAAGGAGAGGTGCAGTGGATTCTGAGGGTATGGACCCTTGAGTAACCGACGGCAGAAGTTTGATTTCTAGCTTAAATACGTCACAAAACCTTTTTACGGAGCGGAATTCATTTATGCATTTTATTCATTCATCAACAAATCGTAATTTAGATTCGGAATAGAGAACGATAACCTTCAACCGAGTACCCCCAGCGGTATTACTCTCAACATGGAGAACTCTGCGATTAAGACAGATTTAGAGTCCACTACACACACACACACACACACACACACACACACACACACACACACACACACACACACACACACACAGTCTTCGGCTGGAGGGTTCGAATTACCAAAAGAGAGGATGCAAATCCAACGTCCTACCAACCAGGCTCTACCGGCTTATAATTTCAACGCCATTTGAGGATTCGCCGCCAATTGAAGCAATTCAAAATGTGAGAATTTTCTACACCAGTTGGATTAACGCAATACAGATTAGACAAATTTATTTTTCTTTATTCTGTATTGTTTAAATACGAAAGCACTTGAAAGCTAATCGAAAAAACGATTAGTTAACTATGTTTAATTTTATATGCATAAAACATTATGAAAATAAACAGAATCGTCTGAAATAATCGACTAAAAACCTTTTAAGCGTGCTGAAAAAACAAACTTAATTCGTTACTTATTTGGCGGCGGAGAAATGAAGATTTTTTACGAGAAAGTTAGTTTCAATTAATTAATAAAAAAATAATGAATTAAATTTTATAAAAACTGCATCAACATGTAATGTCATTGACTACAAGTTTAAAAAATTAATTTGAACTTCAGTGAATGAATCAAAAGTATCTTATTAACTACTGAAAGTTTGAATGAAGTGTATGAATGTACAGGGGTGGGACAAAAATATGGGAACACCTTGTGAAATGCTTGCTTAAAAGTGATAGTTGATTCTAGATGAGCATGTAGGTTGCGCTGCTGTATTTCCTCATTAACGTCATCTGTACGATGTTCTTGATACGTTGTAAGTGTCAGTTGCTGTCAGACTAGTGTTCTGTGTAGTTGCTAGTGCATTATGTCTGTGCTAAGTGAATTCGAACGTGGACAACTTGTTGGAGCTCGAATGGTAGGTGCCTCCTTAACCAAGGTAGCCGAAGTGTTTGGTGTCTCAAGAAGCACGGTATCAAAGATTTATACTGCACACAGAAACAGCGGAAAAAACATCCTCTGCCAAGTCACAACGTGGACGAAAATGTGTGTTGAGTGATCGTGACGGACGGTCATTGAAGATGATTATGACGAAAAATAAGAAGACGACAGCTGCAAAAATCACTTCTGAAGTTAAGGTCGGTCTTACAAACCCTGTCAGCGTTAAAAGAATAAGAAGGGAATTCCATAAGCAATTGCAGGACGAGCTGCAATTCCAAAACGCCTCATCAGTAATGCAAATGCCTGCAAAGGAAAAGATGGTGCCGAATCCATAAAACCTGGACGATGGAGCAATGGAAGAAGGTCATTTGGTCAGATGAATCTTGTTTCACGCCGTTCTCAACTTCTGGCCGAGTTTACGTCTGGCAAACGCCGTCATAAGCGTGCGATTCAGACTGCTTGCTGCCAAGAGTAAAACATGGCGGGGATTCTGTCATGATTTGGGCAGCCGTATCGTGGTATTCCATGGGCTCCATGATTACCTTGCAAGGTCGCATTACTGGTAAAGATTATGTGACCCTTTCGGCCGATCAAGTCCATCCCATGGTACAGTATTTGTTCCCCAATGGTACTGTTGTGTACCAAGACGATAGAGCCCCTATTCACACCACTCGCATCGTCCAAGACTGGTTTTGTGAGCATGAGATGGATTTGTCACATCTTCCCTGGCCACCACAGTCACCAGATATCAATATTATTGAGCCTTTGTGGTCTCCTTTAGAGAGAAAGGTGCGTGATCACTATCCCCCTCCATCAACTCTAACTGAACTTGCCACTGCTTTGCAGGAAGAATGGTATAAGATTCCCTTGAAAACCATACAGGATCTGTATTTATCGATGTCTAACAGAATTCAAGCAGTTTCAAATGCTAATGGTTGTCCTACACGGTACCAGGCATGATATTATGTTTATTTTTAGGTGCTCCCACATTTTTGTCTAACCTCTATATATAGGGAGAGTGTTAGTTAATCATAGGAATTGAATAAAATGAGTTATTTAACTCTAAAAACAAACAATTGATATTTATTTTTTGTTTGAAAAATAAATCATAATCTATAAATATAATTGTCTACTATTCATTAGTTAGCTCTCTTGGAAAATATTCTTTTCTAATTCCAATTAAATCTCCTATGCATAACTTGATTCTCTTTGAAATAGAATGAATTACATTTAGTTATAGCTGATTCTTAGTCAAATTGTAATTGACATTGAGATTCTTTTATGGCATTATACCTGTGTTTGCTATTATTGATATGCACATTCTTAATAGAATCAAATGCAAATTATTAACATCCTTAATAAGAGACACAATTTTGTGAGAAAAAAGAAAGGAGATAAACGCTTTTTTTTGGAGATTAAGCAAAAAATATTAAGAGATAACAATCCCGGTTTATTTATTTATTTTCTCTATTTTATTCCTTTCCCTTCATTTTCTTGGCGTTTTTTCTTCCTTTAATTGTTTCCTTATGATTTTCAGTTTGTCTTCTTTTTATCTCTATAGATAATTGTTTAGTTCATAGGGTATTTAGATATTTTATTATAAGGTACATTTTAAAAAAGACAAATAATTTTTTTAATGTTATTCAAATGCTCCCAGAGGAAATTTTTCGAAGAAAAAGTAGATAATTTTCTGTAAGATTATTCTGATGAAATTAAAAAAATGCGTTCAGAAAACGGTTATATTGATAATTTTCTAAAATGATATTCAGTCGAACTTAGAAGGCAGCTTTCATAAAAAGTTAACTAGATAAAGTTTAGATTTTCTTAAAATATTATTCAGACAATTGTAGAGGACAGATTTTGAAAAAATTGGTTAATAGTTAATTTTTCAAAATTTTACTGAGATAAACATACAAGACAGCTTTCGAAGAAAAAAAAATACTATTTATCTTACGATTCCGGATGGTAGAGGAAAACGATTTCCGCCATGTTGAACATGATTTGTTGCAATTAAATTTTTCAAAAATGTGTTAAATGCATAATTCATTTGAAAAACTGTCCCTGATAGAGAAATACGAACTATTTTTTGTATTCGCTTAAACAAACTCCCATCGCTTTATTATGTCCTATACAGAATTTCATAAATTTCTGAACAATAGTTTCAACTGTAGACAAACTTCAAGGTAGGGTCGTTCAATTAGGGACACCCTGTATATGTGTAAAGAATCAGATATCTTTTGTTTTCATTACTATATTATAAACTTCAACATAAAAAAGTATTTATATGACAATATACACTGAAGTGACAAAAGTCATGGGATAGCAATATGCAAATATACAGATGGCAGTAGTATCGCAGCGAAAAAGTATAAATGCGCAGTTCGTTTTCCAGAGCTTTCATTTGTGTTCAAGTTATTCATGTGAACACGTTTTTCGTGATTTATGGCGGCACGACGAGAATTAACAGACTTTGAACGTGGAATGTCAGTTGGAGCTATACGCATGGGTCATTCTATTGCGGATATCGTTAGTGAATTCAACATTCCGAGATCCACAGCATCAAGAGTATACCGAGAGTATGAAATATTAGGCATCCCATCCCATCATGGACAGCGCAGTGGGCGACCACCTGCACTTAACGACCGAGACCGCCGACGTCTGTGTAGAATGGTCAATGTTAATAGACACGCAACACTTCGTCAAATAACTGCAGGAATCAATGTGGGACGTACGAGGGACGTGTCCGATAGGAATGTGTGGCGAAATTTGTCTTCCTTGGGCTATGACAGCAGACGATCGACTCGATTGCCTTTACTGACAGCACGACATCGCCTGCAGCGACTCTCCTGGGTTCGTGAGCATATCGACTGGTCCCTAGACCAGTGGAAAACCGTGGCGTGGTCAGATGAGTCACGATTTCAGTTGTTACGAGCTGATGGTAGAGTTCGAGTGTGGCGAAGACCCCACGAAGCCATGGACCCCAACTGTCAGCAAGACACTGTTCAAGCTGGTGGTGGCTGCATAATGGTGTGGGCTGTTTTTAGATGGCATGACTCGGTCCTCTGGTGCAACTGAACTGATCATTGACATTCCAGCCGATAATCAATTCCAGCGCATGATCTGGCCACCTAGATCGCCCGATATGAATCCCATCGAGCATTTATGGGACATCATCGAATGGTCCGTTCGTGCCCAAACTCCTGCACCATCCACACTTTCACAATTATGGACGTCTATACAGACAGCATGGCTCAATATTCCTGCAGAGGACTTCCAACGACTTGTGGACTCCTTGACACGTCGAGTTGTTGCACTTCGCCGGACAAAAGGAGGACCGACACGATAATAACAGTCATCCCATGACTTTTGTCACTTCAGTGTATATTCGATTAAAATTTTTGGGGGGTAAAATACAACCCAAGGAAAAGATATTTCACCAAATTGCGTACATTCTTTTTATTTCTGTTCTACAAATTTTAAAACAAAATTAGTCACAATATTGAAATTCTATGAGAAGGTCTTAAAAAATATTGATTTAAATTCTTTATCCACCTACAGACTTTAAATGATATATATCTAATAAAAAATTCATAATGGAATTGAATGAAATCTTCAATTCAAATAAATCCGAATGATGTATTCATCTCAAAATTGAGCGCATTTATAAAGGTAGCGCTTATGTTATTTCTTATTCAAATAAAATTATTAATAACAATTCGTGAGAAAAATTCTCGTATACATTTAAGTATTTAATAACTACTGAAATATAAATTTCCTTTATGAAATACCTTAAATGATCTTATTTTGAGTAAAATATACTTTAAAGGCTTCAAATTACTTTACCTAAAAGAAGTTCTTTCATTGGAAGCTCGTAAAATTTTCAAAAGGGGAATTTTTTATGTGCCTAAGAATTCAACGGACTTTTTAAATTTGATCAGTTTGAACAAATGCTTCATATCTGAGTTTTCTGAAGGTTAAAATAAGTATTATTAAAATTATATTATATTATATTATCGATTTTTTTCAGACCGTTTTGAAATGGATTAATCCAAATTAGAGTATTTCTGTGCATTATTTAATGCGAAGAAATGAATATATCTCTTAATATATCTTTGATTTGTAATGCAGTGTATGAAACCATTTTCATAGATTTTTATTGTAGTTTTTTTTTTCATTACTAATTGTATTTTATATTGAAAATCGGTTACTTTGCATAAGTTCTTGAATTTCTATCTCAAATGAATATTGTTACGTTTTTAGCGTAGCGGTTTCGGGTTGAATGGACTTTACTTGAAGATATCACAAACAAATTTACAGGATGACTTGATAAACAAAAACTTCAGATAAAAGCAATCCAGCAGTCAACAGTTACTTAAAAATGCAAGCCTTGCGCACAATAAACAGAGACTGCAAAACTGCTATTGTATAGCACAATAAACAGTAAATCGCAGCGAGATCAATAACACAACGTTAACAGCAAACGTAAGCACAGCTCACTAATAACTACCGAGAAAAGTAATCCATATGTTCAGCGAGATGCTTCTCTTTCGAGAGGAAACTGCCTAAACTACGGCAACCCATCCCTTATATAGCCGAGCGAGCATGCCCGAAAGCACACGAAGCTTCATGAATGATCCAGTGGCTACCAGACTATTCTTTTCGCCAAATCAACTTGGTTGGCGCCAAGCTTTTTCACAGCCGTCAACAACGCCTTCTCCTTCAGTGAGTTTCCGCGGCGTTCGCCCGCTTGTAACAATAATAATCCTTTAAGAATATCAAGCATCCTCGATGAACAACATCTTATCAAACCTGCGAAAGAATTATTTTAAATTGCATTTAAATTATGGTCAAATGCGATATACAGTAATATTAGTTCCTGAAGACCGATGACCAAGTTATAAAATTAATCCTTGAAAGAAATTGGCGAAAGTGGCACTGTATTTGAATCTGAGATTATTCCATTGATTCAATTTACGGCATATCTAAAAAATGGAAAGTATAGGAGCCATCCATTACTTTCCAATTTTTATGATTTAACCTATTTTAAATCGATCCATACGAATTAAAAAATGGCAAAATCGATGAAGCAAGTGTGATTGGGGAGTACACATAATTTGCAGTGATGCATTATTTGTAAGATTCCTGCTAAGAATCGAAATGAGCAAGGAATAAGCGATTGATGATATCTTGTCTAGAAATCATAAGCTTTCACATGAAATAAAAATTAGCGAAATCACGATGGTGATTGGAATTGGAGAACTGTGTCGATATTTTTTTATAAACTAATGTCCGATTAACTCTCGCTCTCACGAAACTGACCTGCTGGGGTTTTGACCTTCATTTCTCTCGCCCGTGATATTGCCGGGCTGGGGCGTTCATTTCTTTTGCATTGAAGTCATTTTATTTCTCATTTTACACACCAGATGGCAGTAATCGTCTATTCTAAATGTAATTGCAGATCATTTTCTACCAGATGGTAGCACTAATTGAATAAGTGTACTTGTGATATGTATTTTGCAATCTTAACTCAGGGCCCGTCCTTTTACTTCGTTATACGTGGCCCAGTTTAATATGCGGGGATCTGTAGGGAAATAAGTGTAACTTACTTTTTAAACACCCTACGAGATTTTATATAAAATAAAAATTGAATATTTAAGAACATTGTCTGACACTGGGGGTAAGGTTCTTCTGTTTTACTAATTATTCGAATTATGTAGATGTTGCAGTTTCTGTTTGGAAAGATTGGAAATAGGAACTAAAGAATTTTAATTAATAATTATCACACCACATAGATTTATGATGTGATTTATTAAGAAAAATCGCCTCTACTGAAATTACTTCACTATTAACAGTTGGTACACTGAACTTATGTTTATTATGTTTGGACAGTAGGTTTTAATTTCTAAAAAGATTAAAATGAAATCCGCTATGCATATTTCACAGTATCATATCAGGACATAATTTCTTAATTTAATTTATTTGACTTAATAATTTGATTTTTAGTTGGTTACTACTATTACCCGCACAGCGTTGCTCGAGGCATAGCATCCAAGAAGAAAAATTGCCTTGAAACTTAAGTCTAGCCTCCACTTGATATGACAAGGACATGTTACGCAACATCAAAAAAGTTTTGAATTAAATCTGCTATGCATATTTCAATGTACCATGTCAGAACATCATTTCTTGAACGGCCAAGTGCCACGTGCTCGTGCAAGTTAAATTATATTTTTATTCGTTTTAATCGTTTCATTGAATGAGTCACTTTAGTATTGCAAACGATCCAAAAAACTTTGTCTCGCATTTATAGTTTTTCAAAAAATATCACGTTTCCTCTTTATTTCATTTCACATAACAAGTACTCAAAATTATATTTTTCTCGGTTTCATTCACGGTAGTCATTAACTTATTTTTTTAAAATCAGAGTTTTTTTAAATGCAATGGAAACGCGTCAATAAAAGCTGCTTTTTTTTTAGATACTCGTGCAGATAATACAATTTTTATTTTTCACCTACGGATAATTGTTGACGCGTAAAAGCCCATCCCAAAAACAACATCATGTTCTGACATGATAAAACGGATATCTAATTATTATTAAAATGTAATATGCTTAGTACTTCTAAAAACTGAAAAGAATGGTTTTAATTCACAAGAAATATCAAAGTTTTAAACGTTGGACATTTCGTTTTTATTCTGAAATAAAAATAATCCTTTACTTTAGATTTCAATTTTCTCGAAATTACATTGACAAATCCTTTTAAGCATGAAACATTTTATCGTTTTCTTTTTCCAAGCACCATTTCAGCCTAACCATTATAGATATTAAATAAAATTTCATTTCGCATTTCAAATTATGCTAAAAGATTTGATATTTAGTTACATTCCACCAAAGAAACAGGCCCCCTTTTACTTTTATTATTATTTTTCATTTTTAAACCATTTCCGGCCGCCTTAAATTCTCGGTATCCATTAGAAACGACTTAAAATGGAAATGGAGCATGAAATTGTGCAATGCGTTAACATCTTGCGTATGAAACAAAATTCCGAACGGATAATCCGAAATTTAAAAGAGGAAATCTATATGCATTTTTTTTCTTCTTATCCACGAAGGAATTCGGCTGCCTTAAAATAGAGAATTTTCTTTATCGAGCGTTCCTTCAAGACTCGGCTATCATCTTGAGTCACATCTATGTCCTGATGGATAAATAAATAGTTTTCAATATGACTGCATCCGGGTATAAAGGCTGCTTTAACCGCTGTTGCCACCCGCCGCCTTATGAATTATTAAAAATCCTATATTTCACAAAATGGCGGGAAAAAAGAAAGAAAGAAAGAAAGAAGAGAACGTTCAGTGGAAAGATTTTTGTAGTTACCGCCGTCTTCCTGTCATTGAATACATTGAAATATTGATGGAATTTTCAAGGGTTTGGGAAAAGTATGTCTGCTTAAAAATGCAAAATATTATTTTGCGTCTATATGATACGGGAATTTGGAATTGGGAGGTTTTATTAATGGATTATAATGTCGGTTGGAAATGTAAGCCTATTAATTCTCTCCGAGACATTCTATGAAAAATGCAAGTCGAGTTTCTTTTAAATATTATCTATAAATTATTTAAAAGATAGTGGTTGGATTTTAGTATGTGGAGTTTAGTAAAATTTTATAGATCTATAAAGCTCTACATCGTTTTATTTATTTATATTGTTCAGAGTTTTAAAATTGCATATTATCATTTTTTTGTTCCGATAAAAGTAATATTAAAATGTTAGAGTTCCTGTGAAAGGATTATATTAAGGAATTAAATCATAATTCTCTTAAATCTTCTCGTGAATTTCAA
Source organism: Argiope argentata (assembly GCA_026289955.1). Taxonomy (NCBI): domain Eukaryota; kingdom Metazoa; phylum Arthropoda; class Arachnida; order Araneae; family Araneidae; genus Argiope; species Argiope argentata. The sequence continues at coordinate 205,150 of JAOUZG010003489.1, forward strand.
TGAAAAATATAATTAAAATTGTTATATATATATAGATATCATTTAAAAGTTATATAAAAGATTATAAAGGTCTTTCTTGGTTCAAGTAATTTAATGGGCTGTGGCTGAATTATTAAATTAAAGATCATTTTATCTACAATATAAGAGAATCTATGTGTTTGTCTTTCTGTCTATCCGTCATAAGACTTCCTCCAAATTTCTGAAAAATAGTTTGAATGAAATTTCCACATGACATTCAAGGGTTAATGCGACCAAGGACCTTTAAAATCAATTTTCGCAATTTTCATCTTGGTAATTTGAAATTTTACAGGTATTAAGAGTAACACTATAGGAGGTGATACACAAAATTTTAAAGCATTATATTAATTTATTTATGAGTTAGGGGGGGTTAGTATAATATAATATTAGTGATAAATAACGCTAATAAAAATGTTCCAGGTGCTCCAAATTTGTTCGAAAGTGCTCCAATTTTTATTATTACTTACTCTAACTCTTTTGATACAAAAGTTGGGATTAATCTTTGAGTTTGAGTTCGAAATATCAAAATTAACCAATGTAATAACTCAAAACTATTTAAACTTTTTAAAAAATACAGTAGTTTTAAGTTATTGCATTAGTTAATTTTGATATTTCGTACTCAAATGTCAAGATTAACGCCAACTTTTGTTTCAAAAGAATCGGAGTAATTAATAATATAAACCGGAGTGCTTTCGAACAAATTTGGAGCGCCTGGAACATTTTTCATTAACCTTATTTATTATTAATATTATATTATATTAACCCACCTAACTCATAAATAAATTAATATAATGCTTTAAAATTTTGTGTGTCATCTTCTATTGTATTACTCTTAATGCCTGTAAAATTTCAAATTGCTAAGGTGAGAATTACAAAAAGCCATTTTAAAGGTCCCTAGTCGCCTTAATTGCTAGTTCAACTGTACTTTTCTAACTTTCAAAATTAGTTATGCCTGAACATATTTAATTGAATAAAATTCAGGAAAATCTTTTTACGTTGTTCTCAATTTTTCTATAATAACTTCTGAAAGGTGATTACAGGATAACTATTTAAATATCAATACCAAATGTTGATAATTATTTTTCTAATGATGTTAGTTTAAATAGTTTGTGGAGCTTTTATAAAGTACAAATCTTTAAATAATTTCAAATATTGTGCTAAGTATGAGCAGTTCTTGAGTTCTTTTAAAAAAAGAACCAAGAGAAAAAAAGAAATGAAAAAACTTCTGTTTCAAAAAAAAGTGATGAAAGCAATGGAAAAATCGAATACAAAGATAGTTTATACGGTATAGAATTCCAAATAATTTAATCGAATTTCTTTACATTTTTCATGCAAATACGACGAAAGAAAAAAATATATAGTTAAAGTATGACTAATATTTTTTTTTATGAAAAGCCATTTTTCTTGTATAGAATAATATCATTTTATTTTGAATTATTCCGATTTTATCAAATGAAAATATTAAATATATTTTAAAATATTTTATTTATGTATGTGTGTAATGTTTATAGGTTTTTAATCTATCCTTTAAAAACATTTAAAAACTCATAATAAAAGTTAGTTTATGATTTTTAAAAATCGTTTGGTTCAACTAAAACTCTCATTTTAATCAGAAAGCAGACGATAAAATTATTTCATATTTTAAAATACTTAAATAATAACATTTTGCTCTTTAAAAAACATTAGACAAAAATAGCTTAAAAGTATTTCCGAGCATCGTCTTCTATATCAACTGATTGGTTTATAAAATTCAGAGTAAAATTGTAATCCATTATTATTTTTATTTGACTCTACTATTTTTCATTGTCTGACTTAAGTTAATTTTAAATCAGAGTCTTTAATACAGATAAAATATTTATAATATGGATTGGAAATACAAGTTAATTATTTAATTTCAAAAATTTATAATGGAAATTGTAGGACGAATTAATTTTATAAGCTATTTACAAATTAGGTAGAGGATTAAATTATTTTTTGGATCTTGAAAGGAGACCCAGTTGTTTCACAGGCACCTATTCGAATCCACGTTGGGTATCTTAAACATGATTGGATGTTCTGGTCATGTGATTTATTGAAGTTTCCCATTTGCATTATCAATTTTAATTTTCTTTTTTTGAAACATTTTGAATGTGCTTTTGATTTTTTTAAGCGTAACAAAAATGTGAATGAATATGATGATTTAAAAATGTGTTATTATTGTGTGTTCTTAATTATGGATATATTTTATTAATGTACTAGTAGTATCCACATGGCTTTGCCCGTGGCATAGAATCCTAGAAGAAAAATTACCCTTTTAGTCTAACTTCCACCCTATATGGCATGGGCATGTTACGCAACATCAAACAAACATAAAAATATATTTAGAAAATTATCAAAAATATCTACAAAACAATTTTTATAACACACATTCAGAAATGTTTGGACTGTTACAAAGGTTAAAATATGATATCTCCGTAGACAAAACACAGGCGATCATTTCGCTCCTCAGGATATTCCTTAGGTCTTCACAATTCAATTGCAGTGCGATTTAAAGAGAGACGATTATTTCGATCCTCAAAAGACTCTCTTTCCCTAAGTGTGGACATAATTTCTCTAAAATTCGCTAATCGAACGAATAATTCATTTTTATTTTCCTTATCGTGCAACAAACAAAGCTTTTTGGCATTTAGTGTGTTCCCGCGAAGGTTGGATTTTCTTCTTTTGAGCATGAGGTTTGAATGATTTTTTTGAATGATTTGATGAGATTTGAATGAATTATTGAACGATTTGATGCTATTTGAAGGATTTCTTGAATGATTTGATGAGATTTCGGCATGAGATTCGAAAAAATTGTATCTTTTGGGCATGAGATTTGAATCGCTGATTAAAATCAGACGTAAACAAAGATATGTATCGCGTACACACATACCACAGTTCATGCTATTTGCACATTCGTGGATAAGTGCAAAGTTAAAATATCAATTACAAAAGTCCTCTTTTAATTTTGATATAATTTTAAAGAATTAAAACCTTCCCGAATAAATGCTCTACAAAATAGTATAAATATCTCCAATATCCGTTAACTATTTCTCGAGTTTTTGCGGTTTAAACATACAGACGCTTTCAGGGGACTTCAATTATTGTAATTGCAACTATAGCGTGCATTTACAAACTATTATCTTTCAACCATTTACAAATCTAAATGTTTTATGAATTAATCTTTAATTTGGATGCAAAATTGCAAGCTGTAAACGATTCAAATAATATGAAAACGTTGGGACAATACATCAGTGAATCACATGACCAGAACAGCTAATCATGTTCAGGATGACCAAACTGGAATCGAAGGATATAGCCGCCTGTTTTGTTTCATAACAATAAATGTTAATATCAGTGGGATTTTTCCGAAAATTTTAATTCTAATTTAATTGTTTAAAAATTAAAGGATATTTTTGCATATTTCTGCGGTAATTTTTGGGAATATTACAATGCCCGAAAAATTATTTAAATTAATTTAAAATAATCGTGAAAAATTTAAACCCGAGATTTTTCAAATTTCCTCGTTTTAAACGTCCTTCTGTTAGAAAACCCCCTTTATTGGGAAATTTCCGTCTGTCAGTGGCATTGATTATTGATTTTTTTTTTTGAGATAGATAGGTGAATTATTTGGAGCAATGTAACTTCACTAAATTTGTAGATTTCTATCAAAATTTGAACAAAATCCGTAAATCTATAAATAAGACTCTACGAATATAATAACATACACCATATCTGCAAAACAAAAAGAGATTTATAAATAAAAATTAGTACACATATTTAACATCTATATTGTAAATCATATCACTGACATTCTGACCTGCCCAAAGGCACACGGATAAACCATAAAACTGAATGACCGGACAGCCGCAACACAGGTGGGAACTGCAGTTGAGTCCTCAGGGTCATCATCGACCACGATACAACCCTTCCCATAGGAAGTACGTCCCGTTATAGAAGGAAGGAGTCCGATCCCAACCTGTTTGTGTACCTACAGGGTATAGATATCCAATTACCATGTCGGAAGCATCTCATCCTCGTTTCGAGAACCCCTGGAGAGGATACATCCGTTTGTACGCATCTGTCAGATTTTGACCCATATCCTATGAGAGATTGACAATCTGTCGGTCTGTGATTTCAAAAATATGTATACGTGGTAACTCAAAGACGTGGAGGCTTGAATATATCAAATTTGATATGAGACTTTGTAGCTATGAGTGCAGTTCGGTATAATATTTTTAATTCAATCGGTGTGGAAAAATTTGTTAAAAACATGAATTAAATTTCTGGATACTTTTAATCAAATGCTTCGTCTCAATCTCCAAAAACTCACCAATAATGATACAATTGATTCTATAAAAAGGCTAAATTCGTACAAAGTTTAATATTTCGTGCTCATTGTATATCAGATTCATGCATGGCTTTCTCTGGAATTAGAATGAATGCGAGAAAGTTTTGAGGTAAACATTATTTATTGTGGCACAGTGGTATATTGTTTACATTTCAACAGGGCCCGACTTAGTCAAATTGGGACCCGGGGCAAAAACTTCTTTGGGGCCCCCTTCTGCTTTACTACTTTAGTAATGAAGAGCATTGATTAAAGAAGAAAACGTAAAATAAAATTCATATTCGATTTGGGGGCCCTCCACTTATATGGGGCCCCGGGGCAACTACCCCGTATACCCTTGCCTTAGTTAGGCCCTGCATTTCTATTGTTGTTGTTGTTTATAATGGCACTTTCCATGGGCGAGCTGACTGAAACAGTCATCGATTTTAAGCCTTGTTTTAAGTATCACCCACTAAAGCCAATAGTATGTCTTATCTATTCACGCAATGTTTAATAAATTCCACCTACATATATACAAAACCGGAAAGGGTCCATATGAGCCCTAGAGAAGGAGGTGTGGTGTAGTGTTAAGTGTTAAGCTATCCACACATCGCATTCTCTTGTACAGGTCCTTTTTACAGGGTGGGGAGCATACATTCACAGATAGAATAAATGAAGAACAACCATACATGAACCAGGACTCGAACTCAGATCAAGGGAAGATGCTCTGTCCCTATGGAAGTACGTCGATTACAATTGTAAACAATGCAACTACAACACTTGAATGTTTATATATAATTATTGTATTGTTTACATTGTAATTACACATTCAATCATGTTTTGAATACCTTTTCTCTGGCCACTTCGTGGATATTAGACTGAAAGACAAGCGACATTTGTTTGTAGTTGACGATGACTTTTGATTGGTTTAAGGGAATTAAATTGTAGTTAAGAACCCTATCCGTTATGGAAAGAGAAGAATGAGAGGATTTTTCTTAAAAAGTCAATTGAATCAAAATTATTTTTCTAAATACAACTGATAAATACTGAAAGCTGAAAATTTTTAGATTTCGCTGTTTTTTTTTGTTGTTGTTACTTATGGCACTTACCCGTGGACCAAAACCCCTGCTGATACAGCTGAAGATTTAAGCCGAAAGGAGCATCTCTTGTTTTTGAAGTAGAGCGAACTATAGCCAAGAGTACGACTTAGCTACACACTCTGCACATCTGCTTACTCATCCCCTTTTTACAGGGAGTAAAGTCACACATCTCACAGATAGCACACAGAAGAACAACTATGCTCAAACCAGGACTCGAACCCGGGAAAGCCAGAACACGTGGAAGACGCGCTACCTCTGTGCCAGAAAGCCGGCAGATTTCGCTGTTTTATTAGTACTACACTATTAGCTTAGGTGATATAAATGTAATTTATTAAGCCATATAAGGAATTTTGGAAACTGGAAATACATGTTTAACTCTATTAATTAAAAATTAGCTCTAGCGTTGTGGACAATATATGCTTTTTAAGGCACATATAAGTTTTATATATTTTCTAATATAGATAAACGAATAAAATATATCTAAAGAGTGACCTATAAATGACCTTCAAAATCCTGCTTCATATCTAAGTTTAATCTGCCTAAAATTTTACTTAAAATTTCAACCAAAACGGGCTGAAACATTCCATGCACAGACCCCCCCCCCCCAAAATTCCTGAGAAATGATCTCTATTCGAAAACTATTCTCTTCCGAATAGAACCAGCAACATCTGCAACAGGCCACATCCTCGAATCAATTTGCCGCTTCCTCTACCCCCCACCCCCTCACTGGATAGTCCGGCAGCACAAGTGATCTGTCACAGACGTAATTGCGAGATCCTCGCATTCCTCGCCGGACAATTACTCTTCAGCAGATCCATTGGTGTCCGGCACTTGGGAGATTTCTTCACTTTCCAGCTTCCCGTCCACCCCCCTTCCCCGGAATGGAGGGTTCCCGGAATTCGGGATCATACCAGGGTCATGGCTATCTTGTGAAGAATCCGGCGAATGAGTTGTTGTGTGTAAATTGTAAACAAATGGCTGGTTCAAAGAGTTCGCCAGAAAAATAAAATATGTTATTTAATTTTATATTGGAATTTAAATAAAATTGAATTTAGTTTCCGTGAATTCTAGAATTACGTTTTGTATAAGAGGAAAATAGTGTTATATACAAAAAGAATTAACCCGGGAAATTTACATAAAACTTCCCAACTTATAATTCCGGGTTCATACGTACACCATGGATCTCTTCTGATGGCTCCAGAGAATGAGTTGTTGTGTGTAAATTGTAAACAAATGCCCAGTTAAAAGAGTTCGCTAGATAAATAAAATATATTATTTAATTCTATATTGGAATTTAAATAAAATCGAATTTACCTTCATTGAATTCTAGAATTACGTTTTGTATTAGAGGAAAATAGTGTTATATACAAAAAGAATTAACACGGGAAATTTGCATAAAACCTTCCAATTTATAATTCCGGTTTCATACGTACACCATAAATCTCTTCTGATGGATCCAGAGAATGAGTTGTTGAGTGTAAATTGTAAACAAACGGTTGGTTCAAAGAGTTCGCCAGAAAAAATATATGTTATTTAATTTTATATTGAAATGAAGGTAAAACAGAGTTCACCTTTATTGAATTATAGAATTACGTTTTGTACCAGAGAAAAATAATGTTATGTACCCGAAGAATTAACGTATTATTTTAGGGAAATTTACATAAAACTTCCCAATTTATAATTCCGGGCTCATACTTACACCATGGATCTCTTCTGATGGATCCGGTGAATGAATTGTTGAGTGGCAACTGTAAACAAATGGTTGGTTCAAAGAGTTCGCCAGAAAAATAAAATATATTATTTAACTTTTTATTGGAATTTAAATACAACAAAGTCCGCCTCTATCGAATTCTAGAATTACATTTTGTACCAAAGAAAAGTAGAGTTACGTACGCAAAGAATTTTTATATTTTAGGGAAATTAACATAAAACCTTACAACTTATAATTCCGGTTTCATACTTACACCATGGATCTCTTCTGACCGATCCAGCTAATGAGTTGTTGTGTGTACATTGTAAACAAATGGTAGGTTCAAAGAGTTCACCAGGAAAATAAAATATATTATTTAGTTTTATATTGGAATTTAAATAAAATCGAATTTAATTTCATTTAATTTTAGGACTACCTTTTGTATCAGAGAAAAATAGAGTTATGTACGCTAAGAATTATTGATTTATTTTAGGAAAATTTACACAAAACTTTCCAATTTCTAATTCCGGGCTCATATTTACACCATGAATCTCTTCTGATGGATCCGGCGAATGAGTTGTCGTGTGTAAATTGTAAACAAATGGTAGGTTCAAAGAGTTTGCTAGAAAAGTAAAATATATTATTTAATTTTATATTGAAATTTAAATAAAACCGAGTTCACCTTTATTTTATTCTAGAACTGTTTCGTACCAGAGAAAAATTGAGTTATGTTCGCTAAGAATTATTGACTTATTTTAAGGAAATTTACATAAAACTTCCCAATTTATAATCTCAAGGTCATATTTACACCATGAATCGCTTCTGATGGATCCAGCGAATGAGTTGTTGATTGTAAATTGTAAACAAATGGTTGGTCAAAGAGTTCGTTAGAAAAGTAAAATTAACTATTTTATTTTATATTGTGATTTAAATAAAACAGAGTTCACCTTCATTAAATTCTAGAATTAGGTTTTTCCCCAGAGATAAATAGCTTTCTGTACACGAATTAAAGTATTATTTCAGGGAAATTTACAAAAAAACTTTCCGATTTATAATTCCGGGTAGATTCTTACAATATGGCTCTCTTCTGATGGATCCGGTAAATGAGTTGTTGTTAGTAAATTGAAAATAAATGGTTGACCTAAGAGTTCGTCAGAAAAATAAACTACATTATTTAATTTTATATTGAAATTAAGGTAAAACAAAGTTCGCCTTTATTGAATTCTAGAACTACATTTTGTACCAGAGAAAAATAGCGTTATGTACACGAAGAATTGCCGTGTATTATTTTAGATAAATTTACATAAAACTTTCAAATTTAAAATTCCTTGTTTATACTTACGCCATGGATCTCTTCTGATGGATCCGGCGAATGAGTTGTTGTGTGTAAATTATAAACAAATGGCTGGTTCAAAGAGTTCGCCAGAAATATAAAATATGTTATTCAATTTTATATTGAAATTAAGGTAAAACAAAGTTTTCCTTTATTGAATTCTAGAACTATATTTTGTACCAGAGGAAAATAGAGTTATGTACGCTAAGAATTATTGACTTATTTTAGGAAAATTGCATAAAACTTCCTAATTTATAATCCCGGGTTCAAATTTACAACATGGATCTCTTCTGATGGATCCGGCGAATGAATTGTGTGTAAATTGTAAACAAATGGTTGGTTCAAAGAGTTCACTAGAAATATAAAATATATTATTTAATTTTATATTGGAATTTAAACAAAATCGAATTTAACTTCAGTGAATTCTAGAATTACGTTTCGTATTAGAGGAAAAAAGTGTCATATACGAAAATAATTATCATATTATTTTAGGGAAATTTACATAAAACTTTTCCTATTTATAATTCCGGATTCATACACCATAGATCTCTTTTGATGGATCCAGAGAATGAGTTGTTGTGTGTAAATTGTAAACAAATGGTTGGTTAAAGAGTTCTCTAGAAAAAAAAAGTTAAATTTATATTGAAATTTATATAAATAAAGCTCACAGTCATTAAACACTAGTATTACATTCCATGCTATAGAAAAATAACGTTAAAAATCACAAGAATTATCAGATTATTTTATGTAAATGTAAATAAAAATCTACAATTTTGATTCCAAGTTCATACTTATGACATGGATCGCTTCTAATGGATCTGCGAATGAGTTGTGTGTAAATTGTAAAGAAATGGTTGGTCAAAGAGTTTTCTGTAAAAATGAAAACATTATTTAATTTCATATCGAAATTTGTATAAAATAAAGAAAATTATTGAATAATGGTATTACGTTCCGAGCAATAAGAAAATAACATTATAAATGATAATAATCATAATCTTATTTATATAGAAATGTTAATAATAATCTACAATTTCAATTCTGGGTTCATACTTACGCTATGGATCTCTTTTGAAGGATCTGATGAATTAATTGTTGTGTGTAAATTGTAAACAAATGGATAGTCAAAGAGTTCTCTTAATATATAAAAACATTATTTAATTATACATTGAAATTTAAATAAATAATAATTGAATTTTTGTGTATATAAGCATTCTGTTTCGTTCCATAGGAAAATAATATATAATAATTCTTGTAATTCATAATTAGTTTATGGAAAAGTAAATAAGAATCTATACTTTCGAATCAGTTTTCATACTTATGCCATGGATTTCTTCTGATGGATCTGGCGAATGAGTTGTTTTGTGCAAATTATTAGCAAATGATTGGTGGAAGACTTCGATATAAAAGTAAAATATATTATTTAAATTTATACTGGAATTTATGTAAAACACAGTTCACATTCCTTGAATACTAGAATTACGTTTTGCAATAGGGAAAGTTGCGTTATATATAAGAGTTATCGTATTACCTTTGAGAAATTGACACAAAACTCCTCAATTAATAATTCCGGTTTCATACTTATGCCATGGATTTCTTCTGATGGATCTGGCGAATGAGTTGCCGGTTGTAAATTATAAGCAAATGCATGGGTGAAGAGTTCACTTGAAAAATAAAATATATAAATTAATTTTATTTCAGAATTTAAGTAAAACAGATTTCATCTTCTTTGAATTCTATAATTACGTTTGGAATTAGAAGAAAATAGCGTTATGTACGACAAGAATTATCGTATTATTTTTGAGAAATTGACGTACAACTCCTCGATTTATAATTCCGGTTTCATACTCATGCCATGGCGGTCTTCTGATGGATCTGGCAAATGAATAAAAAGTGAAAAATATTATTACAACACCCGTGTTATAAATAGAATTACAAGCAATGGAAAATATCATTGCAACATTCATGCGTGTAAATGGGTTTACAAGCAATAAAAAATAACACTACGACATTCGTGCGTTTAAGAAGAATTGCGAGCAATGAAAAATAATACTGTAACGTACGTATGCATGAATGGGGTTAAAAGCAATGAAAAGCATCATTGCAACACCCGGATTATAAATAGAATTACAAGTAATGGAAAGTATCTTTGCAACACTCATGCATGGAAATGGAATTGAAAGCAAAGAAAAGTAA
>JAOUZG010003489.1:216442-226688 GCA_026289955.1 Argiope argentata
CAATATACATTATTTACATTACAATGCAATATACATTATTTACATTACAATACAATATACATTATTTACATTACAATACAATATACATTATTTACATTACAATACAATATACATTATTTACATTACAATATCCAGTTTACATTACAATACCCATTTACATATCAAATATGTATTACTTACCCAGTAATACATATTTGATTACTCTTGGTTGACTTGTCATTCTTTTAAAGCTTTTTAAATGGTTTTTTAACAATAATTTATGTGTGTATATCGGCCACTCATAGTATACCCATTTATAAATAATACCATGCTCAAATCCACAATCTTCAATTACGACTATTTAAAAAAATAAATCTTATGATCTATAGATCGTTTTATTACATACGACATCAAATCTCATTTCTTTTTAATCTATTAACTCAAATCTTACGTGTCCACCACGAATTGCTTCAAAAAAATTAAATTTAGCGAAAAAAAAAAAGAAGAGTTTCCTTCAAAAAGTATCTTACAAGGGAAAAAAATAAAACTAAAAAACTACCTAGATCTTTTAAAAAAAAAACACTTTAGCAAAGTTATCATCGAAACGCAGAAGCCTTAACAGCTATAATGGCTCCGAACGGCGATCTCGAGTCCTTTGGGAAATCCTTGGCCTGCGATGAGTCCGTACAGACAGGACTTAATCCGCTTTAACCGGCATCCTCATTCGCCGAGGATTCCTGCTGTTGACTCCGCCTCCCGTTCAATTGTGCCCCTGGTGCATATGAAGTCTTGATGACAGAAAGCGAAAGATATCCACTCAAAGTTGGGAGTTTAAAAAAAAAAAAAAAAGGAAGAAAGAAAGTACACCGTATCACGCGAGTTTTCAAGAGATTTGGCAGTTGATGTGATAGATACGGAAAGGTTTTTTTTATGAGTGATTTTTTTTTCGATACTAAAATTTTTGCACGGAATGGATAAGGACCCATAAATAAGGCTTTAATATGCAAGATTTTTTTTTCTTTTCTTTTTCCTATACGAAATGTTTATTTCGGAACTTGATAGATATATCTCAAAAAGGTATTTCGAATTTGCTCATATAGCGATGTTTTTTTGAAAAAGAAAGTATTATTGGGCAGATTTTACACTGTCACTACACTAATCTACGAGGGCAAACCAAAAAGTCTTTGCGCCTATTTTTTTTCAACCAAAATACGACTGTGAATACAAAGCGAGCATATACATTACCAGAAGTGAACGTTTTTTGAACCGTACCACCCGTATCTGCCTTTTGCTCCGATGACTGGCACTGCTATCAGTCATTTAAGATGACGGTTGTACTTCAGACGTCCACAGCTTATAAGCAACGAAGTGTTATTCGTTTTCTATGGAGCAAGAGACAAACGCCCATAGCAATTCACATGGAAATGCAGCCCACGTAAGGGGAAAAGTGTCTCTCTTTGAGAAGTGTTCAATGGTGGTGTCGTGAGTTTCAAAAAGGTCGCGAAGACTTTCATGAGAATGAGCATTCACTGGCAGAATCTGGAACAACCATCTTGCAGCCCAGACCTTGCCTCTAGTGATGTTCACATTTTCGGTCCTCTGAAGAAGTTTCTGGCAGGACAGAGATTCACATGTGACGAAGAAGCCAAGAACACGGTCTGACATGGGTTCCACAGGTAGCCGGAAGAATTCTACCACAGGTGGATCTCTAATTTAGTGCTGCGATGGGACAAATGTCTGAACCGGTGTGGTGAATATGTAGAGAAATAATGTAAGGTACGTAATATACTACATATATTTGCAAATGTATGTATGTACCTGTTTTTGCCGAATAAAAATATAGGTACAAAGACTTTTTGATTTGCCCTCGTAGTTAGAAACATTGCTTTGAAATTCTTCATACATCAATTCATTACATAGCAGCATTTCATATTAATTCATCACTTGAAATGTCAAAAGCTCATACAGTGCTTTAACAATTTACTCCGAAATGACGGGCCAAGTACATAGAAATGCTTTTGTCAAAAAATCGCCAACGCCGTATTGTAAATGTTAAAGGTTTACACCAAATTTAAAAGTCGTAATTCATCAGCAGTTTTTCTCTCAATCATAGATCGATCAGCTTTTTATGATTTATTTAGTTGATTGGAGTGCCGTTTTTTAGACTTATTGTCTCTAGAAAGTTTTGTTAAATATGATTCACAGAAAAATTTAATTAATCAATATTTTTTCCATCAATCTACTAATTATATATTTCACTTAGACAATTTGTTAAGAGATTTATGTCTCTCCCCAAAAAAATTAAGAAATTAGATGCTGGGCTCCGATTTCAGAAGATGCCTTGTAGATGTTCAGCCATATTTGCCTTAAATGAAACTTTTTAATTGGATTAGTAATCTATGTATAGTAAAATATCATAGAAAACGTTTCTATACATTTATTTTCAAAAATATCATGTTTCCTATTTGCTTCATTTTATGCAGAAACGTGCCGAAAATGACATTTTTATATGTTTAATTTGCAATGTTAGTTTATTTATTTATTTTTTTGTTGGAGATCATGATATTGTTTTGTTTAGAAAGTTTTGATATCTCCAAAATATGCGGGTAAAAAATAGTTTTATATGCTTTTACAAATTTTTGAAATTGTTTATTATTTCGTCTGCTTGTTTGAAAAAAGATGAGTTTTCAAATCGCTGACCCGCTTTTACCAGTACAGCTTTAATATTAAGTATGCTTCGTTGAAAGCAGATACGGTTTTATTTTGCATGATTTATTAAAATGCGGAGATAAATTACAATCACGAAGGCAAATTCTTTGATTTGCACAATATATCTTCTTCATATAAGAAAAAGTAACAATTCAAAACATGTCTTATTGTTTTAAAAATTAAAAAAAAAAAGCACGAATGCAAAAATATTTTACTTCTGCTTATTATGAATTGCTTTTTGTTCGTCGTTTCTTTGAAATGACGTCATCTTCTATTTCGTTTAAGAATTCTTGCTTTTAAATAATTAATCTCGCTCTCAGAAGATTATCGTTTGGTGCTTTTCTAAAAATTCTTTTTTCAGTTTTAACTGTCGCACTTTTGTAATATATTTTTAATTTGTATTTTTATTTACTTTAATTCTTTAATTGAATTAAAATTTTGATATTGCAAACGATTAAGAAAGTTTTTCTCTTGCATTTTTTGTTTAAAAAATATCACATTCCCTATTTATTCCATTTCATATCATCACGTTGTGGTGGGATGTAGATTATGTGGTGTCCGTGCATGGAAGCAACGAGACGAATGTTGTTGGAAACATTTCCTTTTAATCATCATACTCACACACTATGTACAAACACGCAAAGACAACACGTAACACAAAGACATTCCAGTACACAGCTGCCTAGGACGGAGTTACATCTCTCCCTGCTACCAGCGCAAAGCATTATGGGATGGCGCGCGTGATGACGTAATCACGCACTGCCATCTAGTAACCAAAAGGGAAGTTAACTAATATCCAAAAGAGAAGGCGAGAATAATGCAACTGCTACAACGTGATAAAAATTATATTTTTATTATTGGTAGTAATTGACTTATTTTTTTAAATCAGAACTTCTGAAAATGTAATGGCTACATTTTATTAAAAGCTGATTTTTTTGGATATCCACGTGAAGATAAAATTTTATTTTTATTTTATGCGAAATAAATTGTTGAAAAATACGGTTAAACTAAATGTTTAAAAATTTATTAAAAATCGAATTTTAATCTATAGGTTAAAGCATCAGTATCATTGAAAAGCTAATTTTTTGAGCTTTAACTTGATGCAAAAGTCAATTTTGTGCTGTAATAGTTTTGGAAGTAATAGCGAAAAAACTTCCAAATTTCTCTGTTTACCGCGATTTACCACGATTTAGACCATCATGATTTCGAAGACATTTTTAGAGAATGTCTACCTGTCTGGCAAAAAGATAACTTAAAAATGATTTGAGGTAGAAGGATGAAATTTATTATAAGGTCTTTATTACAAATTTGTAGATTTCTATCAAAGGTTGAGCAAAATTCATTCATAGGAAGTCGTCTGTCTGATTGTTTGAATATAAATTAAGACGATAACTACGTAGAGTAGAGAGCCAGTTAGATAAAATTCGATACATATAATCACCATATATAGTAGAGACATCGGTCAAATTTTGAGCCAGATCCAAAGATTAATGGATGAGTTACAGCTGTGTACTGCCAGAAGAATGCAAACACGATTATTCAAAAACGCTATGACTTAAATATATTAAACTTGGTTCGTAGCTTTGGGACTACTCTTGTAGTTCTGAATCAATTTTGGTTTCGATCGAATTGGAAAAAAGTTTCTAAAACAGAAATTCTTTTTTTGGATATTATAAGCCGTATGCTAGGTATTATCGCCGAATAACTGTTCAAGGATAAACTGACGGATTCTGCAAAAAAGCCAAATTCCCGCCAAAATCTATTTTTTCATTCCTAATACATACATAAAACAGAAATTCTTTTTTTCTTTATGGATATTGTTCGCCGTATTCTAGGTATTATCGCCAAATAACTGTTCAAGGATAACCCGACGGATTCTGCAAAAAAAAAGCTAAATTCCCGCCAAATTTTTTTAAATAAAAATTGAAAACCTAAGCTATGCGTGTCTTTCTCTAGGATATCTCCTTTATTACAGAATATGCGAGAAAGTTTTGGGGAGACTAATTCAACTGGTTTGATTTATGGCACCTTTCATGTTTAACTAAATTATTTTCTGAATTGTTCTTTTTTCGTCACATTATTTATAAAAGCAAACTTCTGCTTCACTCGGAAAGACTAGACATTTAAAAATTGGTAAATATTTGATTTTAGAATAGTAGACTTTTTCTTTAAATATGATTTCATTCTATCATAATAAATTGAATAATTCACTATGTAAAGATATTCCTTTTTAAGAAATTTTTATCATGTCATAACATGATGTTATTTTGAGGAATGAGGTTTTTATTATCTACACAAACATCTTAAAAAATCAGCTTTTAATAACACGTTACCATCACTTTTACAAAAGCTCTGATTTTTTAAAAATATTCAGGACTACAGCAAATAAAACATAGAAAAATGTCATTTTGAGCTCGTGATTATATGAAATGAAATAAATAGGAAATGTGATATTTTTTTAAACAATAAATGCGAGACAAAGTTTTTTTTATCGTTTGCAATACAAAAGTGACTCATTCGATGAAACAATGAAAAGGAATAAAAATATAATTTAACTCGCACCAGCACGTGGTGCTTGGCCGTTCAAGAATTAATGATCTGACATGATACATTGAAATATGCATAACAGATTTCGATTTAATCCTTTTTTATTGTATTTTATTTCTATGCCAATTAGATACTAATTTTGCAATAAATTCAGATGCACGTAAAGCTATTAATTTATTTGATTTAATATGTATTGTTTTATTGTTTTCATCAAAGGATTTGAATGAATTTGGAACACTGATTTAGGCTATAAAGACTCGTATATTCTGTTAATATTTAATTTTTTCGCTTAGTGAATTTGTATAAATAAAACTTTTTAAAAATGTGCAGTGTTTGTCAGTTTTCACATAAATATTTTTAAAAATTAATTTGTTGTTGTTACTTATGACACTTGCCATGGGCAAGCCTCTCTGATACAGCAGCAGATCAGCAACGCTGGTTGGTAGAGCGTTGGGCTCGTACTGCTTAGGTTACGAGTTCGAAGCTCACCGGCCAAAAGATGCCCCGAGTGTGGGGTCTCTGGCGCTCGTTAAATCTGTTCGTGGTCGCAAACTCCTCCATATCGAGAGTAATACCACTGGGGGTACTGGGTCAGACATGATCGTTCTTTGTTCCAGATCTAGATTACGATCTGAGATGAATGAATGAATTTGCATGAATGACATCGCCCCCTATAAAAGGGTTTTGGCGTGTGTGCAGTTCAGTCGTACTCTTGGCTATTCTTGTAAAACAAAGAGACGCATTTCTTGGGCTTAAAATCTGCTGATCGTATCAGCGGAGGCTTGTCCATGGCAAGTGCCATTAGTGACAACAACAACAATAACAAAAATTAATTTTGTAGTATAATTTTTAGCGTATATAATATTGGATAATAACTTTGTACCTTATAAAAATGAATTTTTAATGCAGCAGATGTATCTTGGGGACAAGTATTATACAATAGAGCTGTAATGAGGATAATTTTACTTACAAAATTTTTGTAAATGTTACTAGAGACGAGGAATGGTGATTTACACTGAAGTCCATAAATTAAGGATAATTCAGAGTCATGCTGAAATAGAACTCTTAAAAGATATATATCACCAGTAAAATGAAAGGCTACATCTTCAAAAATTGTATGCAAATTGCAGGAAGTCTCCAGATGACACCGATAGTAAGTTAGAGTGATGAGAGGGAAGTAGAGTGATGTATAAGGAATACCGGCAAAGAAATAAAATTCTTCGAAAGCGCTTTATAAGCCTTTCAGTGTTATTATTTTGTACCGATTAAAAGTAATGGCACGAAAATACGACGCTAGGACCAGTAGCTGACTAGTAACATGACCACTATACAAAAGCCGACTTCATTACCGCAGATGTTATCTGACTTATGAAGGTAGTGCCACAGTACTCCCCCACCAGTGAGTCGGCGGAGGGACGAACAATTTTGATAGCGCCAAGAGTAACAGCGAGCGTGTGAGTGCGTTGAGTGAGCGACGGCTTTGTTTTGTTTGCTGGTAGATTTCAGAAATATCTATTTTGTCTTCAAGCCGACGAATGCTCTGAGATCATTCACATGACACCCTCTCAGAACGCAACAAAGCTGATCGTAAAACTGTCTTTCTTAAGATGACACTAATCTTGCTTGGACTCAAAATTATAGGTTCTAACAATATATACTGTTGTATCTGATGGATATAGAGTTTTCCTCAATAAAAAATCACTTTCTTATCGGTGTTATTGATATATAAATGTACAAAACCTCAAAACATCAAACTGGAAATAAAAAAGAGTAATTAAAAAAACAAAATTGCGAGTGTAAACAATAATTTCAGAGACGTTGAATTTTTGCAGCTCTAAAGAGCAATCTGCCACTGCAATTGCATTCAGTTATTATTTAAAAACTTGGTTTTCCAATTTGCATTTATTACAATAGGATGATTTTTTTAAGTTAAATCGGTGAAAAATTCATCTTTATCTGTTACTATAAAAATATGATTTATAGTAAAAGAAGCTTATTTTGTAGCAACTGTTTTCTATTTTAGTGGCTAAAGCAGTTCACAGTAACGTTCTAAAAAAGGCAAAATTGCAAAAATATTATATGTTTTATATGTTTATATATTTATTTCAGTGCTGAGAAAAATATTTCGGTTTCTTCCATTGCAACATGGATACTAACTTTCATAGAAATGACTTCTTTTTCGTTTCGAAATATATAAATTGATGACATATCAAACAAAAAAAGGGTTTTTAGTTTTCTTGAAATAAGATGTCGAGAAAAAGTCATTTTGAGTTAGATTCCTGTTTATATTGCTGCGAATGACATATAGCATAGTTATATGTAGTAGTGAATTTGTTATTTATATCTTAATATAAATGGTATATTTATAAATTAATAGAAAATTAAGCCAGGAAAAATCCTCCTAAAAATGAAAAAGCAATATCAAAATAAAATAAAAGGATTTTTCGCTGAAATTTTCAGTTTAATGTTTACCTTAGTGAAGAAAAATCATTCGTTCATAAATACATCTATACACTTATCATCTTGCTAACAAGGCGGCCATTGAAAAGCAGACGATTTTTATTGTGAGCTTTAAATAAATGAAACAAATGCAACGCATTAATCTTTTAATAATATTATTTTATAAAGCCAATGTTTGTTGTTTTTGTTACACAAGCCTGCTGAAAGATCTCCAATGTTTCTAATTCCATTATTCTTTAAGTATATATTTAACGATTTCATTCTTTGCTTGATAAGGAATTTCTCCGATTCCTTTTATACTTGTTTTTCTTTACAACTACAAATGATTTCAGATATGTTTGTTTTATGAGGGGGAAAAGTATTTTGAATTCTGAATAAGATTAATAGAATTTTGTTTGTATCTGATAATGATTGTCTTTTAAAAATCTGTCGTGTTATTGCATAATTTCTAATAACAACTAACGGCATAGTTTATAACAATAAGCATAGCTTTCTAATAACAATAGCGACATAGCTTATAACAAAGGTATATACAAAAACTGACTTTTGAAATTTTTCAATTAAATATTTTTAATAAAACCGGTTTTAGCCAGTTTTCAACTTTTTGTCAAAAAATTAAATTAGAATAAGGAAAAATATTTTATTAAATTTATATAAAATAATAAAAAAATTGAAATCAATATCAAAGTCAAAGTCAAAATATATTTAAAAAATTAATGATTACATATACATCTTACGCAAAATAACGAAAACGCAAATAAAAATTTAAAATAATCTTTATTTTATTTTCACTAATTTTAGTTTCTCCTAAGGAAATAGGATTTTAAAAACCATTAAATATCCACAGAAAATAGGATAAGTCTTGCTCTTATTTTGGACCTGGTTTTTATTATTACCTGAAATTGAAAATACTCGTTCATTTGCTATTGAACTTGTTTTTATAATTTTCATGGCATCAAATAAATATTAGTTATAATTTTTTTGTTCTTTTATTCGTTGCCTCAAATAATGAAAATTCAGATTCCAGTATCCATGGATTTGTAAGATTTTTTTCAAAGTCATCAAGAAATATATGAATTAATTTTTTCGACATCTTTTAACCACTTAACGGGTTTGTTTTCTTTACTGGCTAATATGATAATACCTTCTATTTTAGGAATATCTTCTTATTTTGTTTCAAATGGAAAACCATTGAATACATGACTTATCTATGTATTCGAAGTAATTTTCATATTGATTTATAATCATTATGAGAGGTTTAGTTTAGCTTAAAGCTATCAAAATTCTGTAAATCGATGCACGTACGGTATACGGGCAAATCTGTTAAGGGGTTAAAACGCATTACTCTGATGTGTAGTTCTTTCGATTTAATCTTCATCAGAATTGATTTCCTCGTAAGAATTTGGAAATATTCTAGACGATATATTTCTCGATAACTTAATAATTCTAGTTTTCGAAGCTAAAGGAAAGATTCTAGACTTTTTCGCTGAACTAAAAATGTTTCAAGGGGATTGCAAACACAGCAAAAGAGTTGGGAATTCTATTTATTTTTCATCTTGAATTTTTTCCTTTAAAGCATATAATAGTTTCAAACTTTTTACAGAGTTTAAATATTGTATTTCATTTAATAGAAATTGAAACATACTTTCACTTGTTAATGAATTGGCATCTCGTCGTTCTTAGCCTTCAGCTGCAAGACAAATCTGTCCCAAAAAATAAAATTCCCCTTTTTTTGGAACATATTCAGGCGTTCGGAAAGCTGGTTTTTTAAATTTAAAAACCAGTTTTCTAAGGTGACAAATTTACTTTAAAAACCGGTTTTCAAAACTGTCAAACCCTATTAATAATATAAACAAAAAAGATTAAAATTAAATCCGCTATGCATATTTCAATGCATCATGCCAGAACATCATTTCTTGAACGGCCAAGCACCACGTGATCGTGCAAGTGAAATTATATTTTTATTCATTTTAATCGTTTCATCGAATGAGTCACTTTAGCATTGCAGACGATCCAGAAAACTTTGTATCGCATTGATTGTTTAAAAAAAATATCCCATTTCCTATTTATTCCATTTCATATAATCGCGTGCTCAAAATGACATTTTTCTAGGTTTTATTTGCTGTAGTTATTAAATTATTTTTTGAATTAGAGCTTTTGTAAATGGGAAGGGATCGCATTATTAAAAGTTATTCTTGTGAGATGCTCGTGCTGATAAAATTTCAATTTTTCGCCTACGGTTAAAAATGTTTATGTTTCTGCTACGGACTTTATTTGCTGCAGGCATTAACTTTTTTAAAAAATCAGAGCTTTCGTAAATGCAAATGTCAACGCGTTATTAAAAAGTTGATTTTTTGAGATTTTCGTGCGCATAACAAAATTCTTATTTTTTTTTTTTACCTACGGATTAAAATGTTTAATTTTCGCTTACGAATATAAAATGTTTATTTTTCGCCTACGAATTTTTGTTCACTCCAGAAAACCTCATTCCCAAAACAATATCCTGTTCTGACATTATATATATATATATATATATATATATATATATATA
>JAOUZG010003489.1:281413-302656 GCA_026289955.1 Argiope argentata
TCAGGAATACTTGTGACCTCCTTTGCTGAATATAACAGGCGTATTCGGGGGGGGGGCAGAGGAGTTTCAAAATTGTTACGATTGATGATGGGTCGATGAAAGAAAATTTATTCCAAAGGAATTGCGGAAAGGTTTCCAGGACGTTGATGGCCTTTTGTCCATATGATTTTAAGCATATTATAAAGGAACAGAGAAGAATTTACTAGAATATGAGTGATTTCTGATTCTATTCGGGATATTTCAGTGGATTAAAAAAGAAAATGCTTAGATGTTGGTGAATCTTAAACTGTTGATGTTCACTATGTGCCTGTTAGATGGTGGTAATCTCAGTATAGACGATGTTCCACACGTTAATCTCACTGGAAGTTCTTGATATTTTTAGGGACCACTTTAGATTTCGAAAGAGTTTCTAATGTACTTTAGAAAACCAATTCTGCTGGCTAAAATGCAAATTTCATCCATTTTCTGCGCTCGAACGTCTCGTTTCCGATTCAGGTCTGTTATACGTGCGCGATTCTTCGTTAGACTTAAGAGCCTTCAAGAAATAGTGCCTGTTTGGAAATATTTTGTATATATGTCAAAAATCGTTTCTTAATTATCATAGGAGAACATGATGTTGGGTTTGAGCTTCAAAATTCATGGGCAGAAAATTGGCAATTTATTGCTTTTGACCCATTTAATTTTTCGCTTTTAAGGCTTTTACAAAATGATATGCAAGAATGTCACACATTTGGTGATTTATCTCGAACAAAAATTAATAACTTGGCGCGAATCTTCATCCTGTACCCGATTCACTTGTCTGAGTATTAAATGTTGAGTGCTCACGCCTTATACTTTCATATTAAATATGAAACACTTAAAGCAAAAGCTTCGTAAGATATTCCGAGCAGTAGAAAAGAAAACATGCATCAAATGTCGAACGCCAACTTTATTCCAAAGATAAACAAAACACACTGAATTCCATAAACTTAATAACAATGTTGCCATATTTGGAAACTAAATATTACAAATATCACAATAAAAAAGATAATATGACAAAATAGAGAGTTAATAGGACGGAACGGGCAAGATTGTAAGAAGATTTCGTTCTTAGAAACGCAGTTAAGAAAATGGGAATAAACTCGAAACAGCAAGTTTGTATCGAAAGTTACATGAATATAATAATATATACATATTTTAAAATATTTAATTTTACTAGCTGGCGAAAAAAAGTTTTGGAGCTTGAACGATTTTGAGATGAAAAACGGATCGCTTTTCTAAAAGTTAATGATTGTGTAATATAGTAGTCACGTGATCATTCCAAACCAGATTAAACAACATTTTGGCAAAAAATTAAATCTCCCCCAAGATAAATTATTAGTGTTTGAATAATTTTGAGACGGGGGGGGGACAAACGTTTTCTAAATATCCACGTATGCGTAATGATAGTCAAGTAATAGCTTAAAACCGGTTTTAGCTGGATTTTTACAAAAAAAAAAAAAAATCTGGTTTTGAGGGGAAAAAATAGAGCTGAATTGAATTTCAAATTATCAAATTCAATTAATCAAGCTCTAATAATTTTATTAAGCTCTATTAGCTTCTCAAGCGATCAAGCTCGAATAATTTCACCTAATTCTTAATGATTGAAATCTTTTGAGAGGGGGGAAATGTTTCTTAAATGTCAACGTACGCGCAGTAATAGTCACGTAATAGCTTAAAAACATTTTAAACTGGAATTTCAAAAAAAAATCTGGTTTTGAGGAAAAAAATAGAGCTGAATTGAATTTGAAATGATCAAAAAACCATTGTTTTTCTTTGATGATTGCAAAATACGAGTCACTTCGGAAAATTTGGTTTTTTATCGTATTTTTACAACATGCCTTGAAAAATACAATGCTCTCACATAATAACTTGAAATTTACGATACAAGATTTC
The DNA here is from genome assembly GCA_026289955.1 of Argiope argentata. Taxonomy (NCBI): domain Eukaryota; kingdom Metazoa; phylum Arthropoda; class Arachnida; order Araneae; family Araneidae; genus Argiope; species Argiope argentata. Next base: position 283,328 of record JAOUZG010003489.1, read on the forward strand.
AATTTTTTTTAAAAAAAAATCCTTATTTGTTTAGTTAAAACCAGAATGATTCATTTCCACATTTAGGATTTTTAAAAAAACCAATAAATTTTTATTGACATCTTTTGAACGCATAACTCAAAGAGAGGCCATGAGGCTTTTATAGAGATAAACCCGATGCATCTTATTTCCAGTACTTTTTCTAATATTTCATAAAAAAAAACACCTTAAGTGGTGAAATGTCTTTGTGGTGCTTTTTAAAAACACATATTTTAATGATTTCTGGCTTTTATTCCCGCATTTTGAAAGCCAATCTGTTGTATTAACTCTCAGAGATTCTGCTTGGTGCAGGTAATAGATTGTAGACACCTATTTCCCGAAGATGCATGAACTTTTATTCGAAAGATTGAAATCTAGCGTTTTTAATGGATTCCGAAATGGAACGTAATCTATTTTGCAAACTTCCCTTTCAAAGATGCGATGGGGAAGGCAAGCAAGCAAGCAACTCTACACGCCCGGGAAAAAACCGGCGGGTAAGAAGAATGAAGAATTTTTTTCCCCGATTTCTTTCGCAACAATGAATGCGGTTCGTGCCAACCGAAAGAGGTGTTGTAAGTATTATTTATTCTTTTATACTCTATTCCTCGTCTCTTTTCTTAAGGATAAATGGATTATTAATGTTCCAACTAAGAAATGTAAAGTTCGAAAGGAAGCAAATAATAAAAAAAGAGATTCTTCGTGCGAGATCTGTAATCTATTTGGAGTGTTGCTCTGCAAAATAAATGGATTTTTGATCTAAATCCATCTTTCATCAAGTTTTTCCCGGCCCATGCCAGAGGAGAAATATTTGTTTATGTGTGAGCTCTCGGCCCGAGAAAGAGGAGGTTTTGCATCATCTAACCTCTGCTTCGGTTTGTTGGTGTGGAAGTGATAAATTGTAAAAAATATACAACAATGAATCTGATGGTGTGAGAATGGTTTTATGACCCCATTTGTATTGTATTTTACGAGATGGGCTCGTTGTTGGTCGGAGATAAATTATTGTGTTTTGAGAATTCCGTGCTTTGGGATGGAATGTGCGATTCTTAATTCCTTAAATCCAAGTAAATGTCACGTGAGATTCATCATTTTTCCCGTTTGATTTATGTTATTAAATGACTCAACGTATGCAAGACATGGCCGGTTTTTACCATGAAGAAAGATAAAAGTGACGCCACATTAATAAGCGACTATTCCTTAGATGACATTTGTTGATCGTATTTCCGTTCACATAATTTACAGGGTGACCCAAAAATATGCAAGTAACTATTTATTAAAATAGGCTTCAAATTCGGATGAAAATGGTGCATTTAAACTCCAAAAAATATTCTCGCACTATTATCATGATGTAAAAGCCCAGTTTGATGAGAATCATACACTCAGGTACTTTGGAAAAGAAGTCCCATACTCAGAAGTCCCCCACACTTTTCCAGAACTAGAGCTACTATACATTCTCTCTCGCGGCAGGATTTAGTTATGTGGTTCAATTCACTTTTAGGTACTTACCTGTTAGACCAATGGTTTAGTAATTTATTGGCGATGGATTCAAATTTAGCGATAAACCGTCGACGCCAACAAAACCAACAAAATGGTAAACGACAGTTAAGGTTTGAACAAATATAATTCCTTAGATGACATTTGTTCGGCGTATTTCCGTTCACATAATTTACAGGGTATCCTATAAATTATCCAAAAAATATGCATATACTATTTATAAAAGTAGGTTTCAAATTCTATATAATATAATCCTTAATATAATCCTGATCTTATGAGGGGTTGGTCAAAATCTTCTTTCTCTGTTCGGTTCTGAGAGCTACGAAATGTTTCTCATGACGCTTACCATGAACAAGATCACTGACGTAGAAATGAGGCTTTGCCCCCGGGGTCTCAGGGGTGCATACCCTCAAAAGTTACCGCATCCGTCTCTCCGTTGTAAAGCGGACATGTCAACATCATCACCCCTTAATATAATTCTGATCTTATGAGGGGCTGGTCAAAATCTTCTTTATTTGTTCACTTCTGAAATCTACGAAATGTTGTTGTTTCTAATGACACTTACAATGGACAAGCTCACTGAGGCAGTCAGCGATTTAAGCCTAATTACAGTCTCTTGTTTTGTGGTACGGCCAAAATCACGACTTTTGCTACTCACTCATCACATTCGCTTGCACAGTCCCTTGTTACAGGGGGAGGGGCACATTCACACAACTGACAGATAGAACACAGAACAACAACCATACCTGATTTGAGACTCGAACCCAGGTCACCCAAATAACAGGGAAGACGCACTGTCCTTGCACGCCAGGCCGCGGGCAAGCCACAAAATAGAATTCCAAAATGAGGTTTACGCAATAAATCAAATAATCCGAGTTTAGTAGAAAAAAGCATTTTGTACAAATAAAATGTATAAATGTTAAGTCAGAAACAGTGTATCAGATAAATTTTCATTTAAAATATTTTATTCGCTCCCACGAACATCCAATCCTCTGCGAAATGATATCTTTCAAAGTAGTTCGAAGATTAAACATTCGAAAAGAGCAACCATCTCGCAAACGATATCCTACCGAGATACTTTATTTTTCGCAAACGAAAAAAATTTCGGGCAACAGATCAAGACGTCTGTTTAAACCCAGGGGAGCAACTCGAGGCAAATCTATCTCTCACAGAAACCCCCGGGGAGGATCTCCCCTTACCAGGAAGTGTAATTACATCCCCTTGCTCTGTAGAAAACAATCAGACTCCATCCGAACATCCCAGAAAAGATCGTCCCTAGCACTTCAAGAACATTAACTGCAACTGCGATTGTTTGAGCGAAAGAAAAATAGAATTTAAAAAAAATGGGAAGAAAGATTAAATATGGGATGAAACTTTCATCCCTTTTTTCTTCTTGACAAACAAATGAAACCTCCTCCTCATCTTTTATTTTCATTTTTATTGCTCCTTTTTAACAACGAGTGGGGAGGTGGGGGGATTTTCAGACACGAGAGTACATCCTTTCATACATCCGGGTCTTAGGGTTGCTATCAGTGCCGGAACAGGGCGCTAAGGAGGTCTATAATACCCCAAGTAACCACCCCTAAGACGGGCGGAATTGTGGTGTTAATGAAAAGCAATTTTTCTTGATCCCGGAATTGTTTCCCGGTGCTTAAGTTTGATCCTTTACCGCTGTTTTCCTAGCTGTCACTCTTATCTCGACTTAAAACCTCGGATGATTTGCTTTCCTGGTTTTTTTTTTTTTTCGAACTTTCTTTTGGAGTTTTCCCGGAGAATTCTTGAAAATTAATGATAAGCACTCGTAAAATGAACCTTATAATAAATAATAATGTCAAAAGGCGGCATTTCGTAAGGAAAATTAATTTGAAATGAGTGTAAACTGGAAATCCAAAATTAGCATCTACTCACAAGTAACCAAATACATCATACAAAAGTTGTAGAAAATACATATAAATATGAGAATTGGCGACATTTAACCTCCAGCTAACTCACTGGAATCAATGGTTATATTTAATATTTCTTTAAATATAGTACGCTTCTCTTCATGTTTCAAGAATCTATCAGGAAACTATTTTTAAACATCAGATTATCACAGTCATTAAAATGGTTTTATTTTAATAGACTTTTTTTTCTATTTCGTTCATTGTGCGCCTGAAGCCTTCTAAAGGAGTATTGCTGTTGTTACTTATGGCACTTGCCTATGGACAAGTCCCCCGCTTATACAGCAGCAGATTAAAGCCGAAAGGAGCGTTTCTTGTTTTTGAAATAGCGCCAACTAGGGTCAAGAGTAAGACTTAACTACACACTCACCACAGTCGCTTGCACAACCCCTTTTTACAGGGGGGCACATTCACACATCTCACAGATAGCACACGGAAGAACAACCCTGCCTGAACCGGGACTCCCAGAACATGAGAAAGAAGCGCTACCTCTGTACATGAAAGCCGGCTCTAAAGGACTAATGTACCATAGTATCATAGGAGTATTAAAAATTTTACTACCATATCCATCTGTCATGCGATGTAAATTATTGTAACTTGTCTTATTCCTTATCAGCTACCTATACCAATAATTTAGTTGAGTTAGATTAACGTCCTGTTATAAAGCGACACTAGGGATATCTTGGGACCCTAATCATAATTTTAAACCGTGGTTAGATGGCGAGGACGACACTTGAGCTGGTGAACCATTGTATTTTTGAGCGATTGCACCCGGCGTCCTGGCATAGGGGTACCTTTTTTTCACCGAGATCTGGGTGTCCCTGGTTCGAGTCCCGGTTCGGGCATGCTCATTCTTCTGTGTTTTATCTGTAAGATGAATGAACGTGATAATCTGTAAAACAGGGTTGTGCAAGCGAATATGAGTGAGTATCTAAGTCGTACTCTTGGCCCCAGTATTCGATATTTCAAAAACAAGAGACACTCTTTTCAGCTTAAAATCGCGGATGTATCAGTAAAGCTTGTCCATGACAAGTGCCATTAGAAACAACAACAAAATGCAATACATTGGATAAATTGCATTTGGCACACTATTTTGGCATCTGAATTGGCGATATCAAATTCAGGATCCTATTCGTAAAAGAGTTGATCGTATATCGATATGCCCTTTCACATGCCTCTTATTGAAATAACTGAAAAATTAGATAATTAATGTAATTGAAATTTTAATTGCGATCAATAAAGATTAAAATGAAATATGCTACGCATATTTCAATGCATCATGTCGGAGCATCATTTCTTGAACGGCCGAGCACCACGCGCTCGTGCAATTTAAATCATATTTTTATTCATTTTAATCGTTTTATCGAATTAGTCACTTTAGTGTTGCAAACGATTCAAAAAACTTTGTTTCGCATTGATTGTTTAAAAAATGTCACATTTCCTATTTATTTCATTTCATACGATCTCGCGCTCAAAATCGCATTTTTCTAGGTTTTATTTACTGTAGTCATTAACTTATTTTTTTAAAAATCAGAGGTTTTGTAAATGCAATGGCATCACGTTATTGAAAGCTGATTTTTTTGAGGTACTCGTGCTGATAATAAAATTTTTATTTTTCTCCTACGGATTTTTGTTGACGCTAGAAACCTCATCCCCAAAACAACATCATGTTCTCACATGATAGTAATCACATTCTCCATTTTGAATTATAAGAATAATTCGTTTCTGGAAGAATAATCGATTAAACTTCATTTACGTAGGGAAAAAAAATTTTCACTTTTTTCTCGCCGTTTTAGAAGAGTTAAATAATGCCATTTTCATCTTTTTCGAATATATTTTTGTCTCAAATAAAATCAGTTAAAAAAAACTATCTGATCTTGCATCCGATAAAATTGATTGACTATTTCACTTTGATCAACCACCCACCCCCCCAAAAAATGTTTAAAAAATAGTACATCCTCCAGATAGCACCTTACTCTCTTAAGGCAACTTTCTTAAAAGATTAAAAGAAGGCAAAAAAAATGCCCGACATTCACTCGCTTACCAGAAAGAAATCTTATCTCACCTACATTTCTATCGCTCCCAAATAATTACCAACCCTCTTTTCTTCTCTTTCCCAGTTGTTATTTCTTGGCACGAATTCTCCACAACCCCCTAGATTAATGATTGGCCGTTGGCAACGCCATCCCTCATCTGTGTCAAACGCACCGTCAGGCCCCAGAAAAGGAGCTTGGGACGATCGAAAGAAAGAACGAAAAAAGGGCGAAAAAGAAAGAAAAAAAAACCGAGGCAGAACTATTTTCTTTGGGCCGTGTTTCACGAGAACCCTTTCACCTGAGGCACCGGACCCGAAAGAATTAACTACAATTAGCCGGGATGGAGGTGACGGTGGGATGGCTTTCGTCTGTCGCGGACTGAATGAGTGCCGCCTCCACCCCTCAAACAAGAACGACACATCTTCTTGACGGCGGGTTGGCTTGTTTGACGTGTTTGTGATGGCTCCCGGTACTTTTTCTTCGGTGACCTTTGGCCGAGCTCGAAAGGATTCTGACAGGGACATTTTTCGGGTGCATTTTTGATGAATTGTTTTATCTCCTTCGTGGAATTATTGTTTATTTTATATCAGAGTCCAAAGTAGATGGATTTATAAATAATTATGTAGCCAGTTGCAGCTCCATAAAACTTTTGAGGTGTTAGATTTGATAAGTTTTTATTTGAATGATTTTAAGGACATTTGATTTGTCGTTGTCATTTTATTTATAAGAAAAATAACTCAACTAGAGTAGAAGGATACTGACAGGGCATCAAATGTTATCCTCGCCATCTGACCGCGGCTCAAAGTGACGAGGTCCGACCCAAAATAGCCCTAGTGTTACTTTAAATTTGTATGTTAATATAACTAAACTTTAAAAAATATACTAAAACTTGGGTGGATTAATCATAATGAAATTCTGAATGCCTGGAATAATGGACCAATTAATTCTTCCTTCTGTTTTATCACAGTTGCAGTTAGTAAACTAAATAATATCTAATTTACATAATGGATCTTTGTATTGATTTGAAAATAAAAACTTTTACTAATTGTCGTGTTTAATTTAACTTAATAAGACTAAACTAAACCACACAAGCTAAATCATGTCCCGAAATAGTTGTCATATACCCAAAAGAGAATGTACAGTAGCCCTAGTTCTGGAAAAAGTGTAAGCTATTCTATGGAAATTCTTTTTCCAAAACACCTTAGCGGATTATTCTCATCAAACTGGGCTTTTACATTATGATAATAGGACGAGAATCTTTTTGGAATTTAAATTTATCACTTTCATCAAAATTTGAAACCTACTTTAATACATAATACATGCATATGTTTGGGATACCCTGTAAATTATGTGAACGGAAATACGACGAAAAATGTCATCTAAGGAATAGTCGCTTATTAATGTGGACTTCATTATTATCTTCTTTTATGATAAAACTGGTCATGACTTGAATACGTAGAGTCATTTAATATCATAAATCAAACGGGAAAAAATGATGAATCTCACGAGACATTTACTTGGATTTAAGGAATTAAGAATCGGACATTCCATCCCAGACACGGAATTCTCAAAACACAATAATTTATCTCCGGCCAACAACGAGCCCATCTCGTAAAATACAATCCAACGAGGTCATAAAACCATTCTCACACCATCAGATTCATTGTTGTGTTTTTTTACAATTTATCACTTCTACAACACCAAACCGAAGCAGAGGTTAAATGATGCAAAACCTCCTCTTTCTCGGGCCGGGAGCTCACACACAAACAAATATTTCTTCTCTGGCACGGGCCGGGAAGAACTTGATGAAAGATGGATTTAGATCAAAAATCCATTTATTTTGCTGCAACAACACTCCAAATAGATTACAGATCTCACACGAAGAAGTGTTTATTTATTTTTTTTTCTATTTGCTTCCTTTCGAACTTTACATTTCTTAGTTGAAACATTAATAATCCAATTATCCTTGAGAAAAAAAGACGAGGAATAGAGTATAAAAGAATAAATAATACTTACAACACCTCTTTCGGTTGGTACGAACCGCATTCATTGTAACGAAAGAAATCGGAAAAAAAAACCTCTTTATTCTTCTTACTCGCAGATTTTTTCCGCGGCGTGTTGAGTTGCTCGCTTGCTTGCCTTCTGCATCGCATCTTTGCGAGGGAAGTTTGCAAAATAGATTACATTCCATCTCGGAATCCATTAAAAACGCTAGATTTCAATCTTTCGAATAAAAGTTCATGCATCTTCTGGAAATAGGTGTCTACAATCGATTACCTGCACCAAGCAAAGTCTCTGAGAGTTAATACAACAGATTGGCTTTCAAAATGCGGGAATAAAAGCCTGAAATCATTAAAATATGTCTTTTTAAAAAGCGCTACAAAGACATTTCACAACTAAATGTGTGTGTTTTTAAATGGAATATTAGAAACTTATTGGAATCAGCTCTATAAAAGCTGCATGGCCTGTCTTTCAGTTATGCGTTCAAAAGCTATCAATAAAAGTTTATTGGTTTTTTTAAATCCTAAATGTGGAAATGAATCATTCCGGTTAAAATAAACAAATAACAATTTTTTTAAAAAAAATTGAAATCTGGTATCGCAAATTTCAAGTTATCAGGTGAGAACATTGTATTTTTCAAGGCATGTAGTAACAATCCAATGGAAAAACATGTTCTGACGTGACTCGTCTTTCGTAATCACCAAAGAAAAACGATTTTTTATCATCTCAAATTCAATTCAGCTATATTTTTTTTTTCTCAAAACCAGATTTTTTTCGTTAAAATCCAGTTGAAACTGGTTTTAAGATATCACGTAACTTTCATTACGCATACATCGATATTTAAGAAACGCCCCCCCCCGTCTCAATAGATTTCAATCGCCAAGAATTAGGTAAAATTATTAGAGCTGAATTGAATTTGAAATGATCAAATTCAATTCAGCTCTATTTTTTCCTTAAAAACCTGATTATTTTTTTTTTTCGTGAAAATCCAGCTAAAACCGGTTTTAAGCTAATACGTTGTCTATCATTACTCATACGTCAATATTTAGAAAGCATTTGTTCCCCCCCCTCCCCATCCCAAAATTCTTCAAACACTTAGAATTTATCATGAGGCAGATTTTATTTCTGCCAAAATCTAGTTTAATCTGGTTTCGAATGATCACGTGACTATTATATTTCGCAAACATCAACTTTTAGAAAAGCGATTCGTTTTCCATCTAGTAAAATAAGCTAGTAAAATAAAGCCAGATAGTAATGATAAATAAAGCGAGCTAGTAAAATAAAAAAAAATTAAAATATTTATATATTATTATTATTATTATATAGCTTTCGAAACAAACCTTGATGTTTCGAGTTTATTCCCATTTACTTAACTGCGTTTCTTCGAACGAAAACTTCTTACAACCTTGCTATTTATTGGTCAGACAAGCGAATCAGATACAAGATGAAGTTTCACGCCAAGTTATTTAATTTCTGTTCGCGATAAGTCACCAAATGTGTGAAACCGCTTCCAGACGTAAGTCTGGAATACCTCAAACTGTTAAGAGCTTCTGTGCACTAGATTAACTCTCAGGTCTCCACCACTCTCTAATCATCATGGTCAATCGAGCGGTGGTTTTTTTACCTGATTTGGCGCGGAAATGTGGGATTTCCGCCAAGGTTTTGGAAGATTCTATTCTTAATAATGATCCTAAAGCTTAGGTGATGGTATTTTCCAAATATATCTATTTTTAGCGAAATATTGCCAAATCACCGAGAAGCTCGCCAAAAATACCAATATAAGAAACTTAAACCAACACGGATTTAACGTTCAACAATTCCAATATATTTCCGATTTTCTGTGGATCAACCTGAATCTCTCCAGTTTGATGACTGGACTTTAACACCTGGCCATCGATCTCAAATTATGAGATGAATAAAATCGATGTTCTGGAAAAATAAACTGGAAAATAGGTACATGGATGAAAAGTATAGTACAGGTGAAAATAAATGTGTAATGCATTAAATAAAGTAGATAATTGGCATATCTTCTAAACTAATCTTGATTTACCTGTAATTTACAAGGAGCCATAGTAAGCTCTCACGTGAAGTATTTTTTATTTATATTTCAGCGAATATTTACACCCTTTTAGCAGTCATTCTGATAAACACAACTTCTTGCCTTTAGAAAGAATCAATCTTGCCAATACCACCCTTTAATGCTGGCGTCTTGGCACAGAGGTAGAGAGTCTTCCTCGTGATCCGAGCGTCCCGGTTTGGGCATGGTTAGTTTTCTGTGAGCTATCTGTGAGAGTGTGAATGTGCCCCACTGTAAAAAGGGGCTGTGAGGGAGAGTGTGTCATCACATATGTACTAGAAGTGGGACTTTTGCCCTCGGGCCTCAGGGGTGCAAACCCTCAGAAGTTACTGCATCCCCTCTCTCCGTTGTAAAGCTAACGCGTCATCTTCATTGCCCCTTAATATAATCCTGATCTTATGAGGGGTTGGTCAAAATCTTCTTTATCTTTTCGGTTCTAATAGCTACGAAATGTTGTTGTTTCTAATAACTTTTACCATGGACAAGCTCAATGAGGTAGAGGTGGGACTTTTGCCCCCGGAGCTCAGAGGTGCATACTCTCAAAAGTTATAGTAGTCCTCTCCCCGATGTAAAGCGGACACGTCATCATCATCACCCCTTAATATAATTCTGATCTAATGAGGGGTTGGTCAAAATCTTCTTTATCTGTTCGCTTCTGAAAGCTGCGGAATGTTGTTGTTTCTAATGACGCCATCGATAAGCTCACTGTGGCAGTCAGGGATTTAAGACTAATAAGCGCCTTTCATTTTGTAGTAGGGCCAAGAGCACAACTTTTGCTACTCACTCATCACATTCGCTTGCACAGCCTCTTTTTACAAAGGGGGGAGCACTTTCACACACCTTACAGATAGAACACAGTTGAACACCCTTACCGGATTTGGGACACAACCCCGGGAACCCCGGATCACGGTGAAGACCCGCTACCTCTATGAGAGCGCGCAGGCAAGCCACAAAATACAATTCCTAAATGAAAGGTTTATGCAACAAATCAAATTAATCGCGTTTAGCAGAAAAAAAAAGCATTTTTTACAAATTAAATGCTGTCAGAAACAATGGATAAATTTTCATTTAAAATATTTTATTCGTTCACACGAACCTCCAATCCTCTCTAAAATGATATCTTTCAAAATAGCACGAAGATTAAAACATTCGAAAAGAGCGACCCTCTCGCAAACGATATCCCACCGAGATACTTTTTTCCGCAAACGAAAAAATTTTCGGGCAACAGAAGTCTGTTTAAACCCGAGGGAGCAACTCGAGGCAAATCTATCTCTCACAGAAACCCCCGGGGAGGATCTCCCCTTACCAGGAAGTGTAATTACATTCCCTTGCTTCGTAGAAAACAATCAGACTCCGTCCGAACATCCCAGAAAAGACCGTCCCTAGCACTTCAAGAACATTGACTGCAACTGCGATTGTTTGACCGAAAGAAAAATAGAATTTAAAAAAAATGGGAAGAAAGATTAAACAGGGCATGAAACTTTCATCCCTTTTTTCTTCTTGACAAACAAATGAAACCTCCTCCTCATCTTTTATTTTCATTTTTATTGCTCCTTTTTTTAACACAGAGTGGGGAGGTGCGGGGAATTTTCAGACACGAGAGCACATCCTTTCATACATCCGGGTCTTAGGGTTGCTATCAGTGCCGAAACAGGGCGCTGAGGAGGTTTATAATACCCCGAGTAACCACCCCTAAGACGGGAGGAATTGGGGTGTTAATGAAAAGCAATTTTTCTTGATCCTGGAATTGTTTCCCGACGCTCAAGTTTGATTCTTGACCGCTGTTTTCCTCGCTGTCACGCTGATCCCGTCTTTGCTTCCCTGATTTTTTTTCGAACTTTCTTTTGGATCTTTCCCGGAGAATTCTTGAACATTAATGATAAGCATTCGTGAAATGGGTCTTATAATAAATAATAATGTCAAAAGGCGGCATTTCGTAAGGAAAATTCATTTGCAAATGAGTGTAAACTGGAAATATAAAATTAGCATCCACATACATGAAACCAAATAAATTGGAGACAAAAGATGTAGAAGAGACATATAAATATGAGAATTGGCGACATTTAACCTCCAGCTAACTCATTGGAATCAATGGTTATATTTAATTTCCTTTAAATCTAGTATGCTTATCTTCATGTTTCAAGATTCTATCAGGAAACTATTTTTAAACATCAGATTAGCATATAGTGTTATTTTAATAGACTTTCTCCTATTTCGTTCACTGTGCACGTGAAGCTTTCTAAAGGAGCATTCTTGTTGTTGTTACTTCTGGCACTTGCCTATGGACAAGGAACTGTCTGATAATGCAGCAGATTTAAGCCGAAAGGAGCGTCTCTTGTTTTTGAAGTAGTGCCAAAGAGGCCAAGAGTACAACTTAATTACACACTCACCACATTTGCTTGATCAGCTCCTTTTTACAGGGGGGCACATTCACACATCTCACAGATAGCACACGGAAGAACAACCCTCCCTAAACCGGGATTTGAACCCTGGACTCCCAGAACATGAGGAAGACGCGCTACCTCTGTGCCAGAAAGCCGGCTCTAAATAAGTAATGTACCATAGTATCATAGAAATATTAAAAACGTTTTTGCCAAATACATTAATCATACAATGCGAATTATTGTAACTTGTATTATTCCTTATTAGCTACCGATAGCAATCGTTCATTTGGGTTGAGTTAGATTATCGTCCCGTGAAAAAGCAACACTAGGGATATTTTGGGACCCATCTCATAATTTTTAACCTTGGTTAGATGGTGGGGATGACACTTGAGCTAGTGTCCCATTGTCTTTTGGAGCTATAACTCAAAAATACATTGCAGCGTGCGTCCTGGCATATGGGTAGCGCGTTTTACCCCGTCATCTGGCGTCCCTAGTTCGAGTCTAGGGTTCGGCCATTGTTATTCTTCAAAGTTCTATCTGTAAAGTATGTGAATGTGCGCCCCTGTAAAAAAGGACAGTGCAAGTGAATGTGATGAGTGAGTATCGAAGTCGTACTCTTAGCCCTAATTGTCTCTACTTCAAAACAAGAGACGCTCATTTAGGCTTAAAATAGCTGATTTCTCAGCAAAGCTTGTCCATGACGCCATTAGAAACAACAACAAAACACAATACCTTGGATAAATGGCATTTGGCACACTATTTTGGCATCTGAATTGGCGATATCAAATTCAGGATCCTATTCGTAAAAGAGTTGATCGTATATCGATATGCCCTTTCACATGCCTCTTATTGAAATAATTGAAAAATCATATAATTAATGTAAATGGAATTTCAATTGCGATCGATAAAGATTAAAACGAAACCTGCTATACATATTTCAATATACTATGTCAGAACATTTTTTCATGAACGGCCAAGCACCACGTGCTCGTGCAAGTTAAATCATATTTTTATTCAATTTAATCGTTTCATCGAATGAGTCACTTTAGTGTTGCAAACGATTCAAAAAAATCTGTCTTTCATTTATTGTTTAAAAAAATATCACATTTCCTATTTATTTGATTTCATATAATCAAGCGCTCAAATTGACATTTTTCTTTGTTTTATTTGTGATAGTCATTAACTTATTTCTTAAAATCAGAGCTTTGCAATGACAACACGTTATTGAAAGCTAATTTTTTTTTTTAGATACACGTGCAGATAATGAAATTTTTATTTTTCTCCTACGGATTTTTGTTGACGCTCGAAACCTCATCCCCAAAACAACATCATGTTCTGACATGATAATAATCACATTTTAAATTATTCTTATAAGAATAATTCATTTCTGGAAGAATAATTGATTGAAATTCTACTACGATGGAAAAAAAATCATTTTTATTGCCATTGCAGAAGAATTAAATAATGCCATTTTCATCTATTTCGAATATTTTTTTGTCTCAGAGAAAATCAGTTAAAAAAAAACAATCTGATCTTGCATCCGATAAAATTTATTGACTATTTCACTTTGATCAATCCCCCCCAAAGAAAAAATTAAAAAATAATACATCCTCCAGATAGCACCTTACTCTCTTAGGGAAACTTTCTTAAAAGATTAAAAGGAGACAAAAAAAATGCCCGACATTCACTCGCTTACCAGAAAGAAATCTTATCTCACCTACATTTCTATCGCTCCCAAATAATTGCCAACCTCTTTTCTTCTCTTTCCCGGTTGTTATTTCTTGGCACAAATTCTCCACAACCCTCTAGATTTATGATTGGCCGTTGGCAACGCCATCCCTCATCTGTGTCAAACGCACCGTCAGGCCCCAGAAAAGGAGCTTGGGACGATCGAAAGAAAGAACGAAAAAAGGACGGGAAAGAAAGAAAAAAACCGAGGCAGAACTATTTTCTCTGGGCCGTGTTTCACGAGAACCCTTTCACCTGAGGCACCGGACCCGAAAGAATTAACTACAATTAACCGGGGATGGAGGTGACGGTGGGGGTGGCTTTCGTCTGTCCCGGACAGAATGGAGGCCGCCCCCACCCCTCAAACGAGAGCGACACATCTTCTTGACGGCGGGTTGGCTTGTTTGACGTGATTTTGATGGCTCCCGGTACTTTTTCTTCGGTGACCTTTGGTCGAGCTCGAAAGGATTCTGACAGGGACATTTTTCGGACGCATTTTTGATGAATTGTTTTATCTTCTTCGAGGAATTATTGTTTATTTTGGATCAGATTCCAAAGTTGAGGGAATGTATGTAGCCAATTGCAGCTCCATACAACTTTGGAGACATTAGATTTGATAGTTTTTTATTTCAATTATTTTATGGAAATTTGGTTTTGTCTATTTGTTTATAAGAAAAATGACTCGAATGATATAATAAAATGAAAATAAAGCACGGCTAGCATGGACAGGGACATTTTTCGGATGCATTTTTGAAGATTTGTTTTATCTTCGTCGAGGAATTATTGTTTATTTTGGATCAGATACCAAAGTTGACGGATTTATAAATAATTATGTAGCCAGTTGCAGCTCCATACAAATTTGGAAGCATTAAAGTGAATATCTTTTTTTATTTCAATGGTTTTAATGAAATTTAGGAATTAAGGAAAGTGGGACCCCTCAAAGTGAATAAAAGTTTTACTTCATTTCCTTCTTTAATGAATGTACTTTATTACAAAAGTATTGAAACACAGCGGACTTAAAAGTAGTTTTTGCCTCTGGCCCCAACTAATCTAAGTCCGGCCCTGGCCCTGGATTCGAGTCCCGGGCAGGGCATAGTTCTTTTCTGTTTTCTATCTGTGAGAAGTGTGAATGTCCCTTCCTCCCAGTAAAAAGGAGCTTTACAACCGAATGTGATAATTGCGTGTCGCCGTCATTTGAGTTAGAAGTCAGACTGCTCTCTTGACAGGTTTCCATACCCTTAGAAGCTACTGCACCCCACCTTACGTTCACACCATCATCATCATCAAAATACGAAAAAGTTTAATGGTTAATTCTGAAGAAATTTCAAACGTCTGAAATTCTGTACTAATGAATTCATGTATCCATTTAATTTTCCATCACAGTTGCAGTTAGTAAGCCAAATAGCATCTAATGTACATAATGGATTTGTATAGATTTGAAAAAAAAATGTAACTGGCTACTTATGTATTAGACCGTCGATCATTATTTTCAAATTTGAAGGCATCGCCAATGAGTTGTTAAACCACTAATAATGGCCAAAAAATGCCATTGTTTAAAAAATTGTTCAAGCCTTAAGTGTAGGCCACCATTTTAATAGTTTTGTTGGCATCGAAGGTTTATCGCCAAATTTGAATAAGACGACAATAAGTTACTAAACCATTGGCGTCGTTGGTCTAATACGTAAGTACCTACAACTGAACTGAACTTTACAGGATACCTTGTAAATTATGTGACCGGAAATACGCCAAACAAATGTCATCTAAGGAATTATATTTGTTCAAACCTTAACTGTCGTTTACCTTTTTGTTGGTTTTGTTGGCGTTGACGGTTTAGCGCCAAATTTAAATTCATCGCCAATAAGTTACTAAACCATTGGTCTAATACGTAAGTATCTATAACTGAATTGAACCAAATAACTAAATCCTGCCCCGAAAGATACACCCAAAAGAAAATGTACAATAGCCCTAGTTCTGGAAAAAGTGTAAGGGACTTCTAAGTATGGGACTTCTTTTTCCAAAGCACCTGAGCATATGATTCTCATCAAACTGGGCTTTTACATCATGATAATAGGCCGAGAATCTTTTTGGAATTTAAATTCATCATTTTCATCAGAATTTGAAACATACTTTAATAAAGAGTACGTGCATATTTTTGGGATACCCTGTAAATTATGTACAAATGATATCTAAGGAATATTTTCTTATTAATATGCCATCACTATTATCTTCCTTTTTGGTAAAACCAGGCTTGACTTCAATACGTAGAGTCATTTAATATCATAAATCAAACGGGAAAAAATGATGAATCTCACGAGACATTTACTTGGATTTAAGGAATTAGGAATCGCACATTCCATCCCAGACACGGAATTCTCAAAACACAATAATTTATCTCTGGTCAAAAACGAGCCCATCTCGTAAAATACAATCCAACGAGGTCATAAAGCCATTCTCACACCATCAGATTCATTGCTGTGTTTTTTTTTTTTACAATTTATCACTTCCACAACACCAAAGCGAAGCAGAGGTTAAATGATGCAAAACCTCCTCTTTCTCGGGTCCGCGAGCTCACACAGAAACAAATATTTCTCCTCTGGCATGGGCCGGGAAAAACTTGATGAAAGATGGATTTAGATCAAAAATCCATTTATTTTGCAGAGCAACACTCCAAATAGATTACAGATCTCACACGAAGAATCTCTTTTTTTATTATTTGCTTCCTTTCGAACTTTACATTTCTTAGTTGGAACATTAATAATCCATTTATCCTTAAGAAAAGAGACGAGGAATAGAGTATAAAAGAATAAATAATACTTACAACACCTCTTTCGATTGGCACGAACCGCATTCATTGTTGCGAAAGAAATCGGGGAAAAAAATTCTTCATTCTTCTTACCCGCCGGTTTTTTCCCGGGCGTGTAGAGTTGCTTGCTTGCTTGCCTTCCCCATCGCATCTTTGAAAGGGAAGTTTGCAAAATAGATTACGTTCCATTTCGGAATCCATTAAAAACGCTAGATTTCATTCTTTCGAATGAAAGTTCATGCATCTTCGGGAAATAGGTATCTACAATCGATTACCTGCACCAAGCAGAGTTAATACAACAGATTGACTTTCAAAATGCGGGAATAAAAGCCTGAAATCATTAAAACATGTCTTTTTAAAAATCACCACAAAGACATTTTACCACGGAATGTGCGTGTGTTTTTTAAATGAAATATTAGAAAACTTACTGGAAATAAGATGTATCGGATTTATCTCCATAAAAGCTTCATGACCTGTCTTTGAGTTATACGTTTAAAGATATCAATAAAAGCTTATTGGTTTTTTAATCCTAAATATGGAAATGAATCTTCTGTTTTAACTAAACAGATAAGGGTTAAAAAAAAGAAATCTGGTATCGCAAGTTTCAAGTTATCATCTGAGAGCATCGTATTTTTCAAGGCATGTAGTAACAATCCGATGGAAAAACATGTTCTGACGCAATCACCAAAGGAAAACGATCGTTTCTCATCATCTCAGATTCAATTCAGCTATATTTTTTTTTCTTCTCAAAACCAGAATTTTTTTCGTAAAAATCCAGATTAAACCGGTTTTAAGCTATCACGTGACTATCATTACGCATACGTCGATATTTAGCAAACGTTTGTCCCCCCTCTCCGTCTCAAAATAGTTCAAACATCAAGAATTTATTTTGAGACAGATTTTATTTTTGTCAAAATCTAGTTTAATCTGGTTTGAAATGATCACATGACTATTATATTACGCAATCATCAATTTTTAGAAAAGCGATTCTCTTTCCCTCTCAAAATCGTTCACGCTCCAAAACTTTTTTTTTGTCATCTAGTAAAATTAAAAATTTTAAAATATACATATATTATTATTATTATGTAACTTTCGATATATACTATGCTGTTTTGAGTTTATTCCCATTTTCTTTTTTTCGTTTTTTCGAGAGAAAACTTCTTAACACCTTGCTCTTTATTGGCCAGACAAGCGAATTGGAAACAAGATGAAGATTCGAGTCAAGTTATTATTTTTTGTTCGCGATAAGTCACCAAATGTGTCACATTCTTGCATATCATTTTGTAAAAGCCTTAAAAGGGAAAAATTGCCAATTTTCTGCCCGTGAATTTTGAAGCTCAAAACCAACATCATGTTCTCTCATGATAATAAAGAAACGGTTTTTAATGTGTACAGAATATTTCCATACATGCGCCATTTCTTGGCGACTTTTAAGTCTAACGAGGAATCGACCACATATAACAGACCTGAATCGAAAACGTGACGTTCGTGACCTTCAGGAGATGGGAGAAATTGCATTTTAGCCAGCAGTATTGGTTTTCTAAAGAACATTAGAAGTCTTTCGAAATCTATAGTGGTTCTTTCTCTATAAGTTCTTCTCTTCTCTGTGCCACTATAATGTGCTTAAAATCATATTGACAAAAGGTCACCAACGTCCTGGAAACCTTTCCGCAATTCCTTCGGAATAAATTTTCATTCATCAACCCATCATCGATCGTAACAATTTTGAAACTCCTCTGCCACCCGCGAATACGCCTGTTATATTCAGCAAAGGAGGTCACAAGTATTCCTGAAAGTTCTTTTTTGCTCCACATAAGCATATATAAAATCATCAGCAAAGGTGATTATCGTTTAACAAACTTCTATTGTGTTTTTGTTGTTACTTATGGCACATGCTATTAACAAGCGCCACTGATACATGATTAGATTTTAAGCCTGAGATATGCGTCACTTATTTCACAAGTAGCGCCATCTAGGGCCAAGATTACGACTTAGCTACACACACGCCAAAACACTTTTTAAGCGGCGGACTTCATTCATGCAAATTCATTCGGTCATCTCAGATCATAATTTAAACCTGGAACAAAGAACGAGCCCCTCTGACCCAGTACCCTGAGTGGTATTACTTTCGACATGGAGGATTTTGCAACCACTACATATTTAACCAGCACATAACCACATACACTCGGGGAATCTTTTGGCCGGTGAGTTTGGAACTCGCAACCTAAGGACTACGAGTCCAACGCTCAACCAAACACGCTATCCCGTCCGAAGTTCTTATCTATTCTAGGCCATTAGTGGATGAGAATGACGCCTAAATCAAACTTCCCACGCCAAACTTAAGCATGTATTAAATGGCAGGAAATTTGATTTCCTACAGAATAAGTTTGTATCTTATTCCGATATTCTAAAATATTTGATAGAAACCTGCCGCTCTTCCAGGTTCGGGTAGATTGAGGGTTGATAGAACTATTTCTCGAAAATCACAAGTTATTTATTCGCAGAAATCTCTAAAAGACGCAGGAAATTACAGCAGTGACGAGTCGCAATCACCCAGCTCCAATTCAGCTAATACAACGAGAAACAACTTCCAAACACAGAGGTCTTTATTACATCAGACTGTTAAGAGCTTCTGGGCACTAGAATAACCATCAAGTCTTCTGTTTTCTCTCATCAATCGAATCGGTGATATTTATATCTGCCTTGGCGTGAAAGTCTAGGATTTTCGCCAAGGTTCTGGATAGTCCTACGATATCTCGCTTAGTAATGGTCCTAAAGCGCAGGTGATTGAATTTTCAAAATCTATATATTTTTCGCCAAATATCGCCAAGTCATCAAGCATCTTGCC
>JAOUZG010003489.1:336307-349627 GCA_026289955.1 Argiope argentata
ATATTCGAAATACTTATTATAACATAATAAGTTTATTTCGAACTTGCATTTATAATATTTTACGCTCTAAGTCAGATTTATTTCTATCACAACACCCCCCAAAAAATAATAATAAAAAAATAAAGCGAAAATAAAGTTATATAACTTTAATTAATGAAATTTGCCCTTTTCAAAAATATACAACGTTAATATAAATTATTTACGTTATGCAGACTTAATTTTTTAATGTTTTCTTAAAAGAAAAGCAGGTAAACATGACGAATAATTTAAGTTACCGAAAAAGCTATTTTTAGCTTAAGTTTTAGCAAATATTTATTTTCAAGAAATTCCAAAAGCACATTTTGTTGTAAAAGTACTCATATCGGTAGAAAATTCCAAGGTAAAAAAGAATTGAATTATTTTTTACTGTCGCTATTGCTTACCTGTTTTCATTGTTTCCTGTTTTCAAGATTATATTTCTTTATTTTAATTTATTCTTAAATATTATTGAAATCAATTCTCCAGCTAATAATAAATCAACAGCAATATTAATTGTTAAGATTTTATATTTTTAATTTAAGTTTCTCTTATATAGCGAAATTTTGTTTGTAATTTACGTTACTTTTATTAAAAAGAACGAAATAGTTACTGTGTAGAACGAAATTTAAATTAAGAATTTGTATTACAGATGCTTACATAACTTTTTTAATGATTATTTGTATATTTTTTGAGCCTATTGCATGGAATATACAATAAATTGTTTAGATTTTTTTTATTGATATTAAATTCATAAATTAGAAATTATCGTCTGCTGTTACGGAATGATCTTTCACAACAAAATAACATTTTTTAATTTAAACAATAAATAAATACTCAATGTTTAATATTTAAAAAGAAATATTCCAATTCTGCTGTTCAAAGGCGCAATAAAATCTGTGAAATAAATATGTCTATATTCAATATATAAGACAAATAACAAATATTGAATTTTGTGTTTTATAATAATTTTCTATTCATTTTTAAGTAAATTGTACTCGTTAAAGTTTCTTTCTAATTAAACTAAGTTATTTATTGTCTAAATTTTTTAAGAGATGTAGTTATTATTCCTCAAAGAATTCATAGTCAAACAAAAAAAATTCTAAAAACTTTTAATCACATACTCCGAAAAATGTTGAAGAGACAAACAGAGGTGGTCAACATTCTTGATTTCAAAAAGTAATGGATAAAAATCAAAAAACGTTTACCTTCTGATTACTTATTCAGTAAATTGTAACTAAAAACTCGTAAAAATTATTTAAATGTTTGCATTGAAATTAAAATTAAATCGGACAATATTTGCAAAATGCAGAGACTCTAATATTAGCTTAAGAAAAAAAAACAGACAGCGTATTTAACTTTTAATACTTTGATGGCATTTCATTTAATAGTTTTTCCATGTTAGTTTTTAATTAATTAATAAAAATTAAAGAATTAATATTTAAAAATTTGTATTAACATAAAATGTCGCCCACTACAAATAAAAAAAAATATTTACATGAATTTGATTGGATAAAAGACGTATTTTATTAACGATTGAAAATTTGAATAATTTATATATAAAGAGAGTGTGAGCTAATAGTAGGAATAGAATAAAGATAAATGAATTTGCTGAAACAGACAATAACATCATCCGATATTTAACAGAACTGTTCTTACGCCATTTTCGATATTATCAGTCAATTCAATGACTAAAATCGGTAAATATGTTCCATCGAAATCAATTATGCAAATATTTTCTTAATTGATCCCAATGCAATCTGTTAAGATTCGTTCGCTAAATTAAACATTTTCCTTTCTTTATTATTTGATTACATAAACTATAAAATAATCATTTGTCGGATTACGGATTTATCTCCGCAGTTTCCAATATCTTTGTTTCGCATTAAGGACTTAGCATGAAAACTTCAATTTTGTCAATCCGAAAATCTAAAAATGAATACTAGCATTATTCCGCTTTTCGGAACAATAAGAAATGTAGACTAATGGCATACTTACTTATCTATATTAATAAAAATGATTCTCGAAATGTGTTGCTAAGTGCAAAACTGGAGAACGGCTCGACCAATTCGGCTAATTTTTTTTAAATATTTTCATTAAGACACGGGGATGGTTCTTGTGGAGAAAAAAATGAAAAAACTGCGAGGAAAATGGTTAAAACGTCACTTTTCTTACTTTCCCGCTAAAAATCTTCATTTCCTTCCCCCACACCAACTGAGTAAGATAGCAGGAAGTAATAAATTATGATTTGTTTAAAAAGAAATACGGGAAGTCAGTTGATTTTCATTTAGAGATAACGGGATGTTTAAAAAAGAAAAAAAAATGTTGCTTTTATTATTAGTCGGTATGGATATTTAATCTATGTCAGCTCAAAATAAAGTCTGGGCAGGGAAGAAAAAAAAGAATGAAAAGAAGGGTGTGAGTGTCATCATTATTTCCTCTGTGAGTGGCATTTCCCAAGCTGTTTTTTAACTTTCGCATTTCTTGAAAACTAACTGTGTCTTTATTTGTTTAGTGTGTTTACATTTATGAAAATTTGAATCTCATTATTCCATAAAAACGTAGAATTTTATACCTCTCCCTCCACCATTTAAGTAAAATATCAATTCCGGGACAATCATTGCTCGGATAGAAAGAGAAAGATGAGTAGTACAATGAACAGAGCATATGAAGAAAAAAATACTAAATAATACAATAAATGAATTATTTGATTATCAAAATTTGTTTGTTTTAAAAATAGTTTGGTGAAAAACCTGTTATGAGACACAGCTACATAAAATATTATATGAAAATTTTAGCGAACATTAATACTGGCGAACCGACTGGTCGGCAAAGGCGGCTAGTAATATATATAAAAGAAAGTATTCAGAGGTGGAATTAAGCTATCATCATGTGACACTTTCTTTTAGTTCAATAGTCAATTTAATTAAATCAATCATGCAAGAGCGGTTAAACAAAATGGGATGAAAAATAGCACAGAGATTGTTAAGAATACAGTTAATCACGTGATCTTCTTGGACAGAGCCAGGTGTCGATCACGTAAACACCACGTGCTCTGACTGTTGATGTTGGATTTTTTTTTTTTTTCCTTTATAAGCGAACGTGACCTTCGTACAAGGGGGAATGCTATTACGGCTCTCTCCCGAAACATTAAAGATGTTGATGTTACCAATAAATCAGATAAAAGACAACCTGTGTCGTTGAGTTATTTGAAACCCAAATGCCAATCTTCATTATCAAATACATTATTGCGAATTAAGAATGCAATAATTCATAGTGATAAATTATAGTATAGAATAGGACCTAAGCTGCTATTTATTCTGGTTAATTGAGTGGTTAATTTTTTATTAATTAAAAACTAAGTTTCCCGACAAAAATCTTCATTTCCCAACCGCCAAATGAATAAGATTTCGATTTTAATTTTTCCCGCGTTAATGTGTTAGGCTTAACATGTTTTCAACCGATTATTTCAAATGATTCTATTTATTATCATGACAGAACAAGAATTTGTTTTTGAGATAAGGTTTTTGGCGTCAACAAAAATCCGTTGGCGAAAAATAAAAAATTCCGTTGATGAAAAATAAAAATTTTATTATATGCCCGAGCATCTCAAAAAATAAGCATTTAATAACATATTGCCATTGCATTTACAAAAGCCCTAGTTAAAAAAAATAAGTAAATGACTACCTCAAATAAAACCTAGAAAAATGTCATTTTGAGCACGCAAGTTAATCAAATGAAATAAATAGGAAAGGTGATATTTTTTTTAACAATCAATGCGAGACAAATTGTTTTGGATCGTTTGCTATACTAAAGTGACCCATTCAATGAAACAGTTAAAATGAATGAAAATATAATTTAACTTGCACGAGCACGCGGTGCTTGTCCGTTCAAGAAATGATGTTCTGACATGATACATTGAAATATGCATTGCAGATTTCGATTTAATCTTTATTTTCTTAGAGTTTATTGTATTTAAAATTAAACATCGATAATTAATCGATCTTTTGGATTCATTTTGAATTACTTTTGAATAAAAATAATACAGAATAAAGGAAATTGAAAATTTCTTATCTGTATTACGTTGTTCCAATTGGCGTTGAAAATTCACAGATGTGCATTGCGTTGTAATTTTTAACAACTGTATTTTCACTTTAATTAAAAGTTTAAAAACTTTGTACATAATATTGTTGCAGTATCTCAATCTCTATCGATAAATAAAATAGACTTGACTTGATACTAAAAAATTAAAGACTTGATTTTCTGTTTTGATTTTTATCGGATACACACTGTAAATAAATTGTTTTTAGGCTATTTGTGGGCTAGTGCATGCGTATGAATTAATCTAATAAGATCGTATTAAAATCTAATAAGACAATATTTTTATTTTAATCATTTCTTGAAATTTTTTGTTTTGTATGTACTGATTTTCTGGAAATCGTGTTCTTATGCAATATTAATTAAATAAATTTCGGTATTTAAAAATCTATTTTTTTTTTTTTTCAATTACTACTATTAGTTCACATCCTCTCTATGACCTATATATCTTGTTTAAATTTTTAATCGTTAATAAAATACTTTTTATTCATCCACTCAAAAGCAAATACATTTTTTAAACTTGTTGTGGATAACACACATTTTTTTCAATTATTAATTCATTAATTAAATTTAATTAATTTTTAATACTTTAAATATAATTTTAGAAGTTTTTAATGAAAACTGATATCAACAGGCAGTAGCTCAATAGGTAAAATGCGGAGATTTCAGTATTTTTTGTACTAATAGTAATTATTTAATAAAAGTTAAATGAAATAAATTTTTTCTTTGTTGACCTAAGTAGAAATTGATTTTTTTTAAAATTATACAACTTTTTCTGAGTTAATTCTCTAAACGCAACAACCTGTTTTCTGTGCAGCAAAACTTATATATTAAAAACATAAATCTGGCTTTTTCATGAAAATTTTAAAGTGTGAAAAAAAAAAGAAAAAGAACGTATCTGGCTCAAATCTAATTGGTGAATAAAAGCCTTTCAGCCTATTCAGATTTCCAAATCTTCAAAAAAAAAAAATTTAATTAACACCTTTTACAAAAAAAATAAAATAAATGAATGGAATAAAGCTATCTGTACCAATTGAAATTCTTTTTAATCTTTAATTGTGTAAAGATATTGAATTAAATTCTGGTTTTTACTATCTTTTCCAATCATTGAGGTTTCTTTATATTTGCAAAAGAAAGAAACCGCTTAAGATTTTTATTTTTCATAATTTTTTGCACTCAGATAATTGTAGCTATTCTGAGAGTTTTATTGAAGGGAAATAAAATGGTAATATAAAGGTAATAAAACTATAATACAGTTCCGATGTAAATTAAATCTAGGAAATTATCAAACTATTCAATGAATTTTTTATTTAAAAAATCTATTGAATGAAATGAAAATGGCGTTATTTTTACCATTTCTTTTTATCCATAATGATTATAATGTAGTATTATTATTTAATACAGTAATATAAAAATTATATTTTAATTTGCTTTTATAATATTGTTCTCACACGAATTTGAATTATTAAACAAAAAATTAAAAAATAAACGACCAGAAAACAAGTTACTATAAGGTATTCCTGATTTTTTTTAAAAAATTCAAGGTGATTTAATTCAATCTTACTAAAAGATAACTAATCGTTAGTTTCTGACTAATTTTATGCTATCATTTGGTTTATGAGCGCCATCTTCTGTAATTAATTCCAACTAAAATCTGAAACAGTTTGAATTATAGTACATTATTCATAACACTTTTTTCACTTTTTCTGATTCGTTTAGAGAATCATATTGATTTACAAATTAATTTCCATAGAAAAAAAATTTGTAAAAATAGTTAAATGTATTTAATAATTCATATTTTTATCACGTTGCTCAGAACTAAAATTAAAATTAATTAAGAAAACTCAAGGGTTTTTTTTCTTCAAAACTTTTATATTCAGTGATTTAACTCATAGTCACTAGATAATCATTGAACGAAATTTCAGATTATTATTTTGAATTATTTTTCATTCATTTGATTTACGAGCGCCATCTGCTATAAACTATTCCAATTAAAATCGGAAATCGTTTGGATTTTAGTACATAATTCGCATAATTTTTTTCACATTTTTTAATTCTTTTAGATTATCAAAATCAATACACATAATAAAATATTTATTAAATTATTTAAAATATATTTAAATAGTTAATTTTTTTATCTTTTTGTTTAAAATTTGTTTCAAATTAAATTTTCATATGCGCGAAATACTGAAATCATTATATTTTAGGCGATCAAAGAATTTTTTTTATCTTTTCGGTATTTCATGAAGTTGTTATTTAAAATTACTTTAAATCAAGATTATATTGAAATCGCGAAAAAATCGGTTTGTTGGACATGGAGATTGAACCTTTATAAGAATTGCTTCGCCATTGTTATTATTATTATTTATTATATTCCAAAATAAAAAGAAAATTATATACCGTTATTCCCTTGTTTTTAGGGCGTCCTATTTGCATTCGTTCCCTTGGACTGCGAGTTCGAGCACCGCCAACAGAAGATTCCCCTTGTATGATGTGGCTGTTGCACCTATAAGTCAATCTTGGCATAAAGTCCTCCAAATAGACAACATCACTGGGTGTATTGGATCAGAGGTGATCGTTCTCTGATACAGGTCCACATTAAGATATGAAAATGAAATGCATGTATAAAATCCACCCGCTGTACCGATTAAAAGTCGTGATACGAACCTGTGACGCTAGGGTCAGTAGCCGAGTAGCATGACCATAATACAAAAGTCGACTTCGCTATCGTAGATGGTATCTGGCTTATGAAGCTAGCGCATAAGGATTAAGACACATGAATAGCTAAGACGCACTTTTGGTCCTAGATGGCGCTACTGAAAAACATGCGAAACACTCTCAGCTTAATATGACTGACTTCGTCAGCGGACTTGTCTACGAAAAGTGCCATTAGAAACAACAACATAATCATATTTTGTTACTAATGTATAGGTCATTCCAAAATCCACTCAAGAATTCAAATTGTGCAATAAAGTGTTATAACGAAGATAGTGGGAGTGATCTCCCCAAAATTTCTAACATACTTTCTAATAAAAGTGCAACTCCAGCAAATGCCTTACATGCCACTGACGTGCAATATTTACAAAATATCGACATATGGTGTGAATTTAGCATTTTTACTGAATTCATCGTGTCATCATTGGCGAGTTATTTGGCGATCCTTTTTTTGATAGGCAGTTAATAACATCCAAAAATCAAATTTTCGCTTAAGAAATATTTTTTCCATTTGATTGATAATGTTCATGATCTCGTGTCCGCTTTACAACGGAAAAAGGGGATGCAGTAGCTTCTGAGGGTATGAACCCCTGAGCACATAAGGGCAGAAGTTAGACTTCTAGCTCATATGAGGATGACACACACACACATTCGCTTGTACTGCCCCTTTTTCCAAGGGGATGGGGGCACATTCACACAATTCACTGATATTACACAGAAGAACAACCATGACCTAATCGGGACTCGAACCCGGGACGCCCAGATCACGAGGAATACGTGCTTTCTCTGTACCAAGGAGCCAGCTCCCCTGTAGTTAAAACAATAATTTGAAGGGGAAAAAATCCAATACCAAATTTGATATTTGAAGTCATTGCGGGTTTTTTTTTCATGTCAAAACATGATGTTGTCCTTGGAATGAGGTTTTCGGCGTCAACAAAAATCCGTAGGTAAAAAATAAAAATCTGCATTTCAAAAAATCAGCTCAATCGACGTCAACGGTTTATTAACTCATTGGGGACGGATTAAGATTTGGGGATAAACTGTCGACGCCAATGAAAACATCAAAATGGCTGTAGACAGTTATGGTTTGAATTTTTTTTTAATCATGGCAGTTTATTGCCATTATTGGCGGTTTAGCAATTTATTGGCGACGCCTTGAAATTCGGCAATAAAGATAGATGGTCTGCTATGTAAGTATCGTTTTTAGAACTCATGGAGGTCTATAAAGTGGAGATTCGTAAAAATCCCGTGTCCAAATTTTTGAAAGATTACAATACTTTTCCATATTTCACATGGGCGAATGTAGAAAACGTCAGCTGACTGTCCAGGTTACTAAAATACATACACAAAAGAACAGTGTATTTATTGACGAAGGATGCTTAAAAAATATTTAAGGTTTGACAGCTGTAGTTAGTAATTTTCTAAAAATATATGGTCGGATTCCACATGCTGTAAGACCAAAAAAAAATACAATTACAGCATAAATCATTGACTGATCGAATTATATATCGGTGTTTGGAATCATTCACCGAGATCAACCAAATCATCATGGAACTACAAATATGAGCCGACTTTCTGACACAAAGGCAGCGCGTCTTTCTCGAGTTCTGTGAGTCCCGGTCCGGGCTTAGTTGTTCTTCAGTGTGCTTTCTGTGAGATGTGTGAATGTGCTAGCCTTTAAAAAGGGGTTGTGCAAACGAATGTGGTGAGTTTGTAGCTAAGTCGTACTCTTGGCCCAAGTTGGCGCTACTTCAGAAACAAGAGATGCTCCTTTCGGCTTGAATCTGCTGTTGTATCAGCAGAGGGTTTGTCCAATGGCAAATGCCATAAGTAACAATAACTACAATTATGTGCTGCTTATTGAATCATAATTGACGTATCATTCCTCCAACTCTAAACGACAACTGTTTTAAAATATTTTCCTGGATATTTCTGTCCTTTTTCTTGTCCATTCTGCGGGAAAATCTATGGTTGACATGTCACATGATTCCATGGATTTGTTAATGTTCTGACATGCGTCCTCAGCGAAGCCAGAGATGCGTGCGCACTTTGAATTTTAAAAAAAAATGTGTGATCTAATACAGCAGAACTTAAGCTGAGCGAATGAATACACGTCTTTGAGAGAGCCACGTTGTCGAAACTACTCTATTTTAGTGTTGTTGTTGTTTCTTATGGTATTGGACATGCTTGCTGAGGTAGTCAGCAATTTAAGCCTAACCGGCGTCTATTGTTTGTTTTAGCGCCAACTAGGGCCAAGAGTGCGACTTTTGCTACTCACTCATCACATTCGCTTGCCCAGCCCCTTTGTACAAGGGGGCCCATTCACACTCCTTAAAGATAGAACGCAGAAGAACAACCATGCCCGAACAGGCATGCTCAGTTCTCGGGGAAGACTTGATAACCCTATATCAGAACGCCGGCGAAAATACGTATAAAATAACACAGAATTGAAATAAAGCAACATAAGCATATACATATATATACAAAATACAAATACAGCAGCATAAATGCAATATACATGTACAGCAACATAAATATAATATACATATACAGCAAAATAAGCATATACACATCTATACAATATACATATACAGCGACATAAACATATACATATACATACAATATACATATACAGCAACATAAGCATATACACATCTATACAATATACATGTACAGCAACATAAATACAATATACATATACAGCAACATAAGCATATACACATTTATACAATATACATATACAGCAACATAATACAATATACATATACAGCAATATAAACATATAAATATACAGACAATATACATATACAGCAATATAAACATATAAATATACAGACAATATACATATACAGCAACATATACATATACATACAATATACATATACAATAAACATATACATATACATACAATAGCGAACATATATATATAATGAATAAGTAAAAGTAAAATCGTCATAAAACTGGAAGCATGTTTCTTCTATTTTACATAACATAAACTCTCCTCAAATTTCTTAACGTAGAATTATATTGAAAGAAAGTAGACTAAGTAGATAAATACTACTTTTCATTTATTTACACAAAAACCAGAAAGCAACCATTACATTCACTGATTCATTAATTTAATTTTTTTTTGACATTTTACACCTTTTCTGTAAAATCTATTTCTAATTTTCTTTGAAATATCAACCACATTGTCTGCTCTGATGTAGCATTGTTTTCATTATTATGAAAAATGTTGCCTTTTGTTAAGTCCTGAAGATAACACGCATGCGCACATTCGCTTGCGCAACCCCTTTTTACAGGAAGCACATCTATACACTTTACAGACAGAACACAGTAGCACAAACCATGCTTGAACCGGGACGCCTAGCTCTCGGAAAAGACACACTACTCCTATGCCTATAAGCCGGCTTATTTTAACGTAATCTGAGCAATTAATTAATATGAATAATTAGTACTTTACCCATCTTTATGCATCAAAAATAGTTTACTAAATCTTCTAATTATCGAAGAACTGAATTTGGAAGTACAAATGACATTTTGGATCACCTTGCATTTTTTCAAGGTCAATTACTAATTCCAAAATATTCTTCTCTATCGGAGCAACAAAAAAGAGTGTTTGAATTTCATTTCCATTCAGTTGTTAAACATTTTATTGAAAAGTATAAGAGAGCTAGTTTAATGATAGCTGCCTTAAAATTGTCTATATGCAAACAACACATTAATTTTATCATATTGGAACGTGATGTTGTTTTGGTTTCTTGTTTTTGAAGCCTCAAAATGTGTAGTTTTCGATTTTTCGATGTCGAGACATCAATTTTTCGCTTTTAATGTTATTAGTTAATAAAGCAGAAGATTGTCGTATTTGGCGATTTAACGCCAACTAAAATTACAATTTTATTTCAAAATTATTCATCCTCTGAATTCTTACGAATTGTTTTAGTTAGTTTTAGTCATTAACCAGTTTAAAACAGTTTGGAAGAACCACGAGATTATCAGATAATGTATATTTTAAAAAACAATGATATACCTTTTGATATATCTTTCATAGAAAAATCTATAAAATATTTATTCATTAATTTTTCATGTTCAACCGAAAAATCGTTAAACACTAAAAGTGATTCCAAAATAAAAATTCTTGAATGAAAATGAGTGTGTTTCACATTTACTTTCACAATTAGGATTCCATAAATAGACAAAGCCAGAACTCAAAACACCTGAATCTTCTTTAACAAAGCTTTTAAACAAACAAAAAGTATCTTTCTTGACATTTTTCAGGAGCTTTCCAGATGACTTAAGATTCAACAGCATTTTCAGGTATTTAAAGATAAGCAGCTGAATGCGTGGATCCGCATTAAAAATTCACAGACTAATGTCAGAAAATTCGAACCCTTTTTCTTTTCCACTTAGCTAGGGGGTCGCAGAAAAACATTCTTTTCTAAAAATGCGAGCTTGAGTCAAGTCCAGATGCTAGGCTGTCACATACTGGGAAAGCAGAGAGAAAATAAGTTTGATGGCTCTTAAGTTAAAATCCCCCCTCCAAACTTTTATGCGGCATTCTTTTTTTGTGTTACTCTTGAAGACCCCTTTCTGTTAAATAAGCTTTAAATACCATAACAGAGGCAAAATTTTTGAAGAAAAAGGGAAATTTCTTGAAGATTGGCGAATTTTGAGTCAGAAAAATGATGCTATCAAAGAGTGTACTAATAAAATAATTAACAAGAAATATAAAAAAATAATATTTAAAGTCAATTTCTACTTAGGTCAACAAATAAAAAATTTGTTATAGTTACCTTTTATTCAATAATTTTATATCCGGCTTTCTGACACAGAGGTAGCGCGTCTTCCTTGTGTTCTGGGAGACCCGGCTTTGAGTAGCGGTTTGGGTATGGTTGTTCTTCTGTGTGCTATCTGTGAGATGTGTGAGTGTGCCCCCCCGTAAAAAGGGGCTGTGCAAGCAAATGTAGTGAGTGTGTGGCTAAGTCGTACTCTTGGCCCTAGTTGGCGTTACTTCAAAAACAAGAGATGGTCCTTTCGACTTAAATCTGCTGCTGCATCGGAGGGGGCCTATCCAAATGGCAAGTGCCATAAGTAACAAAAACATCAATAATTTTCAGAATTTTGTTTGTATGGTCAGTACACGAAATTGGTAGATTTCTATAAAATGTTGAGCAAAATCCGTGGTGATAAAGTCTGTCTGTCCGACTACTAGAATAAAAAGTAGCATGATATCTGTAAAATGAATAAAGCTCAATTGATGAAATTCGACACACACATTTAAATCTATAGTGTAAACATCAAATTTTAAGCCAAATTCAATGAGGGGTTTACAATTTGTCTATCTGTACTATCAAAAACATTTAAACATGATCATTCAAAAATGCATTCAGCTAAATATATGAAATTCTGTATGGATTTTTGATGCAAAAATTGTAGCTTTTCACAAAGTAATTTCACAGTTGGTAAATTATCATCTAAAATATAGATTCTACACTAGGATATTTTTAATCCCATTCCAGAGATTAATCGCCAAATTGTTCGCTAAAAAATCAGCTAAATTCAGTAAAAATCCTAAATTTACACTAAACGTTAATATCTTGTAACTATAGCACGCCAGTGCCTTGCAAAACGTTTTCTGTTATTGCTGTTTCTTATGACACTTATCATGGAAGAACTCGCTGATATAGTCATCGATTTAAGCCTAATCAGTGTCTCTTGATTTGTAATAGCGCGTAATGAATGGACTAACTAATTCTTGTTCGTTAGTTTTAACATTAATCTTTCTTAACTATTTCTGGTTTATTAAAAGTATTGAAATGGCATAACTCTACATAAAGAATTCTATTACTTCATTTTGTTTCAAAAATGAAGTATTTTATAATTATCTTGGTAAAATAGTGAAGAATATTGAATTCTTGGTTATGGTTGGTTTGATTAAGGTTATGACATCATTCAAAACATTTCATCTCTTATTGAACTAAATGATGTAGCTTTAATGCCTGTTTTAAAACGAACGATTGGGATACAATCTTCTTTAATCAGTTACTTGTTGTTACTAATGGCACTTGCTATGGACTGATGCATTAGCGGATTTAAGCCGAAATAAGCGTCTCTTGTTTTAGCGCCAACTAGGGCCAAGAGTATGACTTTTGCTACACACTCATCACATTCGCTTGCACGACCCCTTTATACAAGGGGGGAGGGTCATTCACACACCTCACAGTGATAATAAAGAAGAGCAACCATGCCCGAACCGAGACGCCAAGATCATGGTTAAGACGCGCTAACTCTAATCCAGCCAAGCCATTTTCTGGTATAATACTTTTATCGAAAGTAACTTTTAGGGTGAGTATTATCTCTGGTCCTTTATCTTGAAAACATCGAATAGATATTAAACAGAATTCTGTAGCTGTCAGCAATTAATGAAAATCAGGCAATCAATGAAATTAAATATTTGATTAAACAATGAAAACGATTTCAACCCTCCCCTTC
>JAOUZG010003489.1:365006-378851 GCA_026289955.1 Argiope argentata
GATCCACACAAACCTCAAAACTGAAGTCAGTTCTGTTACAATTTTTTATCTTTAATTTTCAGCATGCTGGGGGTAAGTTCATTTTTTGCCAGACAGTATCTATTCTGAAAATGTTAAAATTTGAATATTGGATTTATATATTTTGAATATTAGAATGAAATGTTTTTTAAAAAAGAAAATTGAGAATTTATTTAGCAAGGAATTTTTATTGTGCAGTGTATTAGTATAGCATTGGTTACTCTAGTTGCTTTTGGTTATATGCAAAGAGAATGCGGTATACTTTTGTACAGCATATTTAATTCCGGTTGCTTGAATGTAAATTACTCAGTTTGGATTAATAATTATAGTTGTGTAAAGTATTGTGTATACTGTTACTATAATTGTATTTTATAACTTTAATTTTGCAGTTTACTTTTATAGCAAAATTTTGTCTGGTTGTTTGTTTATCAGTATGGTTGTTTTGTGATATAAAATTTCCGTGCATAAAAGTTATTTGGTGATGTATAAATAACTAGAAATTCTATGCAAAGAGTATATTTATTGTGTTTAAGCTATAGAGTTGTAAGCGCAAAATAAATCAACTGGAAGTAATTGTGATTGTGTTTTAACATAGAAATTTAGCTGATTTTTTCTATATACTGATTAAACAGAAAGAAAGTTGAATAATTTTATCAGAATATATGAAACAAATTTCAAAATGGTACTACAGTTTTGTTTTGAAGATTGAGTATAGAAAATATATTTAATTCGGTATAGTTCTGCTTTGATCTGTGACGGATGACTTCCGGTCGAAACAAAATGATTCCTTTTTGTTTCTTTTTTCTTCGATAGTGTATCATCGCTTGAAAAGAAAATTTATTACAGTATTATTTTGATCACTTGTTGCATTTTTATTTTTATTTTGTTTTTAAGCAGAAAGTGGAATTATGTTTTAGTTTTTTCTCGTTTTGAGGAAATTGAATCATATTTGTGTACGTTTTAGGTTTAAAAAGAAATTCTTTTCGTATTTTATTTTGAAATTTATGATAAAGAACCGCACAGTTGTATATGATATTATATTTTATGAGAGTTTACTAAGAATCTTATTAATAGTAGTATTTAGATTCTACAAAAAAAAAAATATCTTAGTTTCTCTTTATGTATTTTGTGCATTTTTAATTTTTGAAACTAGTTGACTTTTGTAAAGAGTGGGGATCCAATTCAAAATAAGAAAGTTAATCTTAATTTGGTATTTAGATTAAAATTATTAAGTCACATTGAGTTATATATATATTCGTCAGAATGGCCTTTTTGGGAAGAGTTTTAAAAGCAGATTTGCTCAAACTAGCTGAGTGCCTCTCAATCAATATCGATGCTTCTGCAACAGTTATTGATATTAAAAATGCCATTTCTTCAATGGATAAATTTGAAGATGAAATTGAGTATATTAAAGAATTGCTAGAAACAGTAAAGAAAACACGGCTTGAAGAAGAAATTAGGGAAGCAAAACGAATTGAAAAAGAAATGGAAACAAAGCGTATTCTTGAAGAAAAAGAAATGGAAACAAAGCGTATTCTTGAAGAAAAAGAAATGGAAACAAAGCGTATTCTTGAAGAAAAAAAAATGGAAACAAAGCGTATTCTTGAAGAAAAAAAAATGGAAACAAAGCGTATTCTTGAAGAAAAAGAGCTAGAAAATGCTTTTCAACTGAAGAAATTGCAGCTAGAGTTAGAAAATAAGCCCAAGTCGAGTGAAATGACTCTGGTTCCTAATAAACCAAAACTGGAAATTAGACATCTTATGCAAAAATTTGATCCTAAAGATGGTGATATAAGTCTGTATCTCGTTTTGTTCGAAAGGCAAGCTAAGCGAGTTGATATTGCTGAAGACTTATGGGTATCTCACTTAATTGGATTGTTGCCTTATGAGATGTCGCAGCTCATTGCCAGAGAGTCAGAAGAAGTTTCAAACGACTACTCGCATATAAAAAAATTATTGCTGAAAAGATACAGATTTTCGGCTGAAAAATTTCGACAAAAATTTCATAAACACGTAAAAGGTTCGGATAGCAATTGGACAGATTTCTTATATGAAGTGAGGAACTACTTTGAAGAATGGTTGAAAGGACTGGAAGTAAACACCTTCATCGAACTCAGCGATTTAATTGTGACTGAGCAGATTAAAAGAAAAGTGCCTTGGGAGGCTAGAGAACTTTTTATTGACGAATGGTCGGATATAAAAAATCTAGAAGTACTTGTTCAAAAGCTGGATGAATATGATAGCATCCGTAGCCTTTGGAAGAAAAAACCTTTCAGTGGTTCTTCAAAAGAGAGATTTCCGACTTGGAAAGCTAAATCTCCGAGTGAAAATAAAGTATCCTTTCATATTAAAAAAGAAGATTTTGGTGCTAAGAAGCATGCAAATAATGAAGACTTTGACAAGAGAAGAGTAATTAAATGTTATAAATGTGGTTCTACGGATCATATTAGACCAAACTGTCCCTTGTTGATAAATAAAGAGAGTTCTGCAACTGTAAATCATATATTTGAAGCTTACAAAGATGATGTAATGTTACCACACACTTCTATGGGGGAAGTAAATGGATTCCCTATGCCTATTTTGCAGGACACAGGATCCAGTATTGATGTTGTGAGCCTCAAAGTAATAAAACCAGAAATGTTTACAGGTGAGCAGGTTTGGGTTCAGCAGCCATTAGATGATTCACCAGTGTGCTTACCACTAGCTGAAGTTGAGCTAAAAGGTGAGTTTGGACACTTGATAACTAAGGCAGCAATTGTATCTAACAAAGCCGATAAAGGTAGATATCTGTTAGGGAATAGAACTGCAGCCCTTATAGAAAAGATGGAGAACATTTCTGTTTCCCAGCAACTCAATGCAATCCAAACACGAGCTCAGAAACGATTGGAAGAGGAAAAAGAGTTGGTGCATATCAAAGAAAATGAACCTTTATCTGTAGAGGAAACTGAGACGGCAGCTACAGAAGATATCGAAGATGATGATTTATTCTCTTTTCCTTCTAAAGAAGAATTCGAGGGCTTGTCATTACTAAAGATTGATTCTAAAGCCTTTATCACTGCTCAACAAGAGTGCAAAGAACTACAATCTTTGGTGAAAAACATAGGTAAAACAGAATGCAAAATTGGGTTCAAAATTCTCCCAAATGGACTTTTGGTAAAAGGGAAGACAAATAAATTAGGTGAAGATAAACTTTTATTGGTAGTGCCTAAAGAATTTCGAGAAAGACTCAAGACTCTGTGTCATGACGGTGCAGCAAGTCATTTAGGCGTTACAAAAACTAAAGACATTCTTGCAAAATATTTCTTTTGGCCGAATTGCTACAAGGAAATAGAAGAATATGTCCGAAGTTGTGATCACTGCCAACGTGTGGGAAAACCTAATGACAAGAAAAAGGCTCCTATGAAATTAGTTCCAATAATTCAAGAAGTGTTTGCCAAAATCAATATTGATGCTGTCGGACCATTGCCGATTACTGAATCTGGAAAGAAATATTTGATTACGGCGATGTGCTTGGCCTCCAAATATCCTGATGCTGTCGCTGTAACGGATATCACATCCACTTCTGTCATCGATGCACTTCTTCAAATTTTTAGTCGCATGGGATTTCCGAGAGAAATTCAGCATGATCAAGGGACTTCTTTCATGAGTGAAGTCACAACAGAATTCTTTGAACGTTTTGGAGTTAAAGTTGTGCACAGTTCAGCCTATCATCCACAGAGCAATCCTGTTGAACGTTTCCATCGAACGCTTGGTCGAATACTTCGTGTCTTATGTGCCGAAGAAGGACCGGACTGGGAAAAACATGTTCACGCCGCTTTATTCGCTTTAAGAACTGCTACTCACGAATCTACAGGGTTTAGCCCATCTGAACTGGTTCATGGGAAAAACCTTAGAACACCCGTTACTTTACTCTATGAAAATTGGCTCCAATCCGAAGAAGAACAAACTCCAGTGACTGAATATGTGTTCACTCTACTTAATCGATTGAAACGGTACCAAGATCTTGCTGTCAAGGAAATGGAAAAATCTCAACAAAGAAACAAAATTTGGTATGACAAGAAAGCTGTGAAAAGAGAGTTTCAGGAAGGAGACTTAGTACTGATTTTCGCTAATTGTAGAGCAAACAAGCTTAGCCCACGCTGGACTGGGCCAGGTACTATTTTGAAAAAACTCTCTGAAACTAATTACGTGGTGTCCGTACCAAATAGGAAGGACAAGTCTCAGGTATACCATGTGAATATGTTAAAACCTTATTACAAGAGACCAGAACAGATTAATTATCTTTCCTTAGAATCTGAAGAAGGAATTGGAGTTGATGAATTAGAGATTCCTCATCTGGAACCAACTCCGAATGTTCTGGATTTATCAGAAATCACCCCAGAATTGACTGGAAATACATTGACGGAAGATCAATGTGAACAATTGAGAAATGTTATCTGGAAATATCGAGAATGCTTTTCCAATGTTCCAGGAAAAACTAACCTCGTCACTCATGACATCGAACTAGTGTCGGCGATGCAGTGCTGTCAAAGCCTTATAGGACATCACCTAGGCAAAATGAAATCCTACGTAAGGAGATACAGAAAATGCTTTCCATGAAAATTATTGAAGTAGGATATTCTGATTATACCTCACCTATGGTACTAGTGGAAGCACCTGGCAAAGAGCCACGTCCATGCATAGATTATAGAAATCTCAACAAAATTACGAGGACAAAATTTTACCCACTACCGAACATAGAAGAAAGAATTGAAACAGTGTCTTCTGCAAAATTTATAACAGTTTTAGACTTGTCAAAAGGATATTGGAAAATTCTTTTGTCTAAACATGCTCAAAGGTTGTCTGCATTCGTCACAAATTTTGGCACATATATACCATTACGTATGCCATTTGGACTTAAGAACGCTCCTTATGAATTTAGTAGAATGGTAGCACAATTGCTGGAGGCTTGTGAAGATTTTGCTGTGCCTTATCTCGATGACATCGCCATATTTTCTGTTGGTTTCCAAGACCATATCAAGCACCTAGAAACCGTATTGCAAAGAATACAAAAAGCTGGTTTGACCATTAAACCATCTAAATGTAAATTTGCGCAAAGTCAAGTCAAGTACTTAGGACATATAGTGGGACAAGGATGTAGAAGGCCTTCAGAGTTGAAGATAGAGGCTGTTAAGAACTTTCCAACTCCACATACCAAAACGGACATACGAGCATTTTTAGGTCTAGAGGGATATTATTCTCATTATATTCCCATGTTTTCTACTATTGCCACGCCTCTAACAAATGCTTTAAAAGGAAAATGTCGAAAAGGAGTGGTGCCTTGGACGGAAGATTGTGAGAAAGCCTTTAAATCATTGAAGCAGGCTCTTGCAAGCAAACCAGTACTACATTCTCCTGACTATAACCATCCATTCATATTACAGACAGATGCATCCGATAATGGGATAGGTGTGGTACTATCTCAAGGGACTGAAGAGGACCAAGAACACCCAATCGTCTATCTTAGTAGGAAGTTCTCGAATGTGGAAAAGAACTACTGTGTTAGTGAAAAGGAGTGTGCTGCTATTATTTTTGGAATTCAGAGACTTAAATGCTATTTGGATGGTCAGAGCTTCACTATTGTGACTGATCATAATCCTCTAACTTGGCTCAAAACCAATGCAAGCAAAAATTCTCGGATTTTAAGGTGGTCATTGGCACTCCAATCCTTTAATTTCAATATAATTCACCGTAAGGGTACGCAGCACAAAAATGCTGACGCGTTGAGTAGGATCCCTCCTCTTCTTGTCAAGTAGTGTACTGTCTGGCAAATATGAAATGGGTCTTTAAAAAAAAGTTTCCTGTACTTTTGCATTTATATATACATTTAATCTTTTATATAATTATCTTCATATATATATTTTTTGTGTCATTTACAGTATCTATGTATGTGTAGTAGTTTTTGTTTTGAGTCTATTTTCAGCTTTTCGCCTACGTCGAAAAGTTTCCAAGAGGGGAGGAGTCTGTACTGTCCTAAAATGGAGATAGATGGCGCTGTCCGCGCTCGACGAAAGAGACGTCGCCATATTGAGTTGGAGGGAGAAAGAGATTGGCTTTAGCATGTCTTGACGCGGAACAGAGCTGACTTCAAAAATGTCTAAATCTTGTTTCTAAAATTCATTTTAAATGTTTCTGTTTTTTTTTGTGTTGTCTGTGAATAAATGTTCTTAGTGTTAAAGAGTTTAGTTACTTGAAGCTAAGACATTACATCAGTGAAAAATAAAACGGTAACAGTTGAATAACTCTACCTTCCCTTTTGGATAATAGATGGCGCTCCATGATTAGGTACGCTTCCCATAGTGCATTGCGATTGTAATGAGAATGAGATGGTATGCGTCTTTGTTAAACTGGGCACGTAAATGTTTTGTCTAATCTTTGAGTTTGATTAGTGTGAACGTGATTATAAATTATGTTCTCGGAAACATTCTACCGGTTGCTTACACTGCACAGATATATTATGATCTAAATTTCACCACATTGACACCAAAGAAAAAGAATCTCTGATCAAACTGATGAAAGAAAGTGGAGTTGTCCCGACGGTCACAGGAAAGTTTATCCGACACCACATTGGCACCCAACGAAAAAGAATTTCTGATGCAAATAATGAAATGAAAGTCAAACGTATCTTCTTGACACAGAATAATTTTTTTCCATCCCGGGAATGGTTCTTTATAATATTCCAGACATTAAGTCTTCAAAAATAAATAACTGTACCCTTTTCATGTCGTTGATATTGTGAGTGAATGGTATGGACCGATAGGACCGAACTCACAACGTTAGTGTTTATAGACGAATCACACAGCCACTAAACAAAAGTAATTACTCGTGCCCAGAAGCTGTTATCTGACTTCTGAAGCTTTCACCAGAATATATTAAGGAGCATTTCAGTATTCAGTTACAAATCCTAGCTTGTACGGGACATTGCCCCCTGTACGGAGCATGATTCATTACTTGTGCATCGCCAACAAAATTTCGCATTTAAATCCAGCGAAAAAATGTTTGCGTGTTTACAAATTTACAGCACGGAAAAATTCATCAGTTTTGTTTTAGACGTTCTTGTTCGATCCAAGAGTCATAATATTTGTGCATTTTTTTGTTCAACTTTAATAGCATCCACGTTTGATTTGTTGAAAATACAACATTCCATCATGTTTGAATATGTATTACTCGGCTAAAACCTCTAATGTTGCGACTCTAATGCTCAACAGCCATTCACCCACAATTGCGACCCGCTATCTTTAATAAGAAATATTGGTATACAGCAGTTGTGGAACCCTCTACCGGCAGCAGAATTCGTCTGGTGCATTAAATACAACAGCCAATAGCACCACCAATTCACGCACTCTCGCCATAAGCTCGGCTTAAATGTATTGTTCGTCTTCATCGATTCAGTAGAGGGAGAGTATGTGGTGAAAGCTTCATAAGTCAGCTAATATCCGCCGGTCACTCTGTCTAGTGGCTATGTTACTCTGCTACAACCTAATTTGATACACAATACTCTCCACAATACACCAAGATTCTTCGTCTTGTATGAAATGTTTTTACACTATTTAAAATTTAGTAATTTCTAAGTTAGTACTGTTTTCATAGCATATTTATCGTTGCTAGTTTAGATAATAAAATACCTGTGTTGTTTTGTTATTTGTATATCAATCGTTGAAATTGTCCTAGAGAATATCTTTTAAATATTAAGGTATTCTGTATGGGGATTTTCAAGTTGTTATTGTATTTCTGTATGTTATTTCAACACGAATTAATTTAACGTACTTAATATATTTCTTGGTTAGTAAGTTTGCGAACCGAAACCAAATCTGTCCGTTGTCGTTTTCTGTTTACCATTTTATTTGTCCTTGAGTGACGGCCAAATCTCATTAAATATTCATAATCTCAGCCGTTTAAAAGTAATTATTCTAAACAAGTATTGAATGTGTTCTCTTTTTTTCAGCTGCATGGTATTTTGATATTATGATAAAACTGTTCGGATAGATTTATTATCTTTTTTTCAGAGTAATGATTCAACATGTGTCAATATTTTATCGCATAAACTGTTCAAATTTATTTTTCTGATTCTCAGAATGTTATTCTTATGGTTAAGAATTCTGAAAGAAAATTCTTTTTCATTATTTACTCAAAATCAACAACAATTGTTTGCTATATATGATTTTCTTTTATTAAGTGTGTATAAATACTTGCTGTGGCTACTCCCAACAAGTTTTGTATTTCCTGTTTCTTTTGCATCTTATTATAATTTGGAATCTGGCAACCCGCTTTTGATTAAAAATAGAATATGTTGTTTTGATTTAAATAAGATTTTGATACGTTACGCAATTTCATCTCTGATGTACGGATCACTTGATCAATTGAGTATGTTTCATCTGTAATTATGCTCATCAGTTTCAATCATCAACTGTAAATATGCTCATCAGAAATTTTCTGTCCTATGTTGTTCAAAATAAATGGATACGAAAACCAAATCAGAATTACGCCATTACGTTGGTACGATAAAGCAGATAATATTTATTTAAGCTTTAAAGAAATATAACTATTGATGCCAAATTATCTATGTAATAATATCATTTTCCAAAAAAGATTTCTTTATATATATGAGCCTTCAAATCAATTTATTAATGTTATTAAATAAATTATTTTTCCTGTGACATTTCAAAATTCTACAATTGAGAAAATATTAATAAAAATATTTCATGTAAAGCAAAATTTCATATGATATTCCAAAACTTCATGTGTTTTGTTTCATTCAATTATATCTTAATAGTGTCTGACCATAAACATTATTTTATATACTTTCTGTAATATGATTTATTAATATGGTTTTCACAAAATTTTAAAATATATTTACAAAATTTAAGCACTGGTTTATATTTTTCTCGTTTGCAAAGACATTTCTTTGTGTTCAAATAAAGAAAACAATTATTTATTCAAGGAAACAGGGGGAAAAACTACACTGTTTTTTAAAAAAATTATTTTTTAACAGACATATTTTTTTCTGTCATTTTATTTATTTTAAATGCATTAATTAATGAACTTCGCAAAGACTACTAACAATAAATATATGCTTAATAAACTTCTCAGACATTTTATTTAGAAGGAAGAAAAAAGGATGTGAAACCAGACAAGATTTGTCATTTTTAATGTATTTTATATTATTTATTTTTATTTACAGAATATCTTTCATTAATGCTTAAAATAAAATTCCGTTTTTTAAAGAATATTATAAGTAAAAATACTAGACAGAGAATATATGGATCTTTTTTGTTGTTAATACTTATTAAAGTCAAAAGATTTATTTCAGTTTTGCGAATTTCGTAATCTTTTTATTTTATCATCGATATAATACGAATTCAAAAAAATCGTCTGAAATGAGAATAGGGACTTTTTAAGATAAACTTCCTGTGTTCTTAAAGATTTCAACATTAATATGTCCTTTAGTTGAATTCTTTATCATTTGAAATTCCTTTGTAACAGTTTTTTTATATTCCTCTACATTATTTATCAATTTTAATATAAAAATAAAAGAAATGAACTGACTAATAATAAAGCGTTGTTAAATGTTCGTTTTCTATCTTTTAGAAGTAGTTTTATTCCAAATATTATCCATTGTTCTTGTTTTAAGATAAGTTATTTAAGAATTCTGCACTTACGCTTTTCTAATAACTTTTAACAGAAATGTTAACATATATTTGCTCATATTTTTAAACAGGAGTTTTCTTATTTCTGCTTTAAAAATTCTTTCAAAGTAGAATAAACGACATGGAAAATTTTTTATGAATAAAATTTAATTTCTTATTTTTTTTTAAATTCAAAATCATCATTTGAAGAGTTGTCTTTATTTTCTCGCTAGAGTAAATCTATTTGTACTTACCTGCATTTGTATATTGGCTAAGTACCCGATTAGTACTTAACCAATATACAAAAACAGGTAAAAATTCGAAATTGTTTTCATATTTATGAATGTCTATGAATACGAATGATTATTTCTATTCCTAACAGGTAATAAGAGGCTCATCAGATTCGGAAGAACTAATAAATCTCTTTCATAAATTTTGAAATTACACCTAAGATATCCTTCGAGAAAAAATTGCTATTATTAATGATATCTTTGAAGAGATACTATGAATTAGGAATAAAATAATAACTAAGCTAATTTTTTAATTTCCCACGCCAACTCAATATAGATTGTAAAATTTGATAGGAAATAATAAATTTAGTGTAGTAAATTTTAATTCTGTATCAGACATTACATGTAGTAAATATGAAAACATTTGGTTTCATTATTTTCTCACTTTGAGCGAATACACTCGTCCATTGAGGTTGAGAATAAGAGCCACATTATAGTATTTTTGTATTCTTATTATCATGTCAGAACATGATATTGTATTAGGTATAAGATTTTGTGGAGTTAACAAAAACCCATACACGAAAAATAAAAAAATCCGTAGGCGAAAAGTAAAAATATTATTATATGCGCGAGCATCTCCAAAAATCAGCTTTTAAAAACGTGATGCATCCCATTTACAAAAGCTCAGTTTTAAAAAAAAGTTAATGTCTG
This sequence comes from Argiope argentata, assembly GCA_026289955.1. Classification (NCBI taxonomy): domain Eukaryota; kingdom Metazoa; phylum Arthropoda; class Arachnida; order Araneae; family Araneidae; genus Argiope; species Argiope argentata. The sequence goes on from JAOUZG010003489.1 coordinate 375,631, forward strand.
CCGCAAATAAAACCTATAAAAATGCCATTTTGAGCACGTGATTATATGAAATGAAATAAACAGGAAATGCAATATTTTTTCAAACAATCAATGCAAGACTAAGTTTTTGGGATCGTTTGCAATACTAAAGTGACTTATTCAACGAAACAATTGAAATGAATAAAAATATAATTTAACTCGCACGAGCACGTGGTGCTTGGCCCTTCAAGAAATGATGTTCTGACATGATACGTTGAAATATGTATTGCGGATTTCATTTTAATCTTTTTTATTGTTCGTTACTTCGTAATTTTATTATTATCAATAATTTTTTAAGTTCTCTTGATTCGATACATAGATAAGAGTAATTAAATTAATCTGCTAAAATGAGTATCACAGAAAATGAAAAAAAAAAAAAAGAATTAGATTGCGTTAGAGCAACTATTGTTGTAATAAAAATTCTTTAAAATTTTTTTGTATGAATATATGAAAACCTGAACACTGCTTTCCATCATTAAAAAAGTTATAAAAATTTTTGAGGAACTCTATGAGCAGAAATATCACTTGAAAAATAATTAATTTATTTCGAAAAAAACATGCAAGGATGTTTTAACTTTTTTTTGCAGATTTTACAAACTATAGTGAGGAAAATGCTATTCAATTTTTCGAACGAATTTATTATACATTTTAAAGATAAAATAACATTCTTTTATTTGTTACACTACAAAACTTTCTTAAAAATAAATAAAATAATAGTTAGTTAAGCAGAAAATTTGAAGTTAGTTACAGCTAACTAACTACAATAAAATAAAATATATTCTTACTCTTTCTATGTCCTCTAAAAATTTTTAGATTTTAAATTCCAGCAGTTTTTTTATTTATTATTAAAGTATTTAGATTTTGAAGATCAAAAGTTTTTCATATATTATCAAAGTATTTAGATTCTTAAACTCTCAAAAAAGTTTTAATCATCATAAAATAATATTAAAAAGTTCTTATTATGTTCGGTAGGTTTGTCAACATTAAAGGTTTTGTTTTCAATCTATCATCATTTTTGCAAAAAAAAAAATTACGCGATTAAGATATTATTTTGCTTCACAAAAACTTTTATTTATGTATCATCATTTTAGAGATACAGAATTTAGGAAACAGGAAATTACCTCACATCTTGAAAACCATTATGTAACAATATTCTATCGCATTACTTTTAATGCAATATTTCTTTCGCATTACTTTTAATGCAAAAAAATTGAAAAATCTGTGTTTACATTAACTGAACTGAATTTGCACATTCGATGAGTCTTTATTAGATCTCCACTAATCTTTATAACTTTCTATAAAAATCAGAAATATTTCAAATTTAAGAGCTTTTATTCAGTTAGGGCGAAGGAATAAATTCAAAAATATCCAACAGATTTCTTTGTAGAAATCGGCTCCAAATAACTTTTCGCGAAAATTCTCGTCTTTAAATATACTTTATTATAGCCATTCTAAATCCGGTGATGTCGTTTTCTGAGAAGATGGCATTCAAATAAAAGTAAAAAAAGAAAGAAAAGTAATACCTTCGCCATCTTTATTCATAGCTTTTCTCCGTTTCCGTATCAACGGAAACATTCGAAAGTAAATGGAAAAATAACAGAGTGAGAGAGAGAGAGAGAAGAGATCTTGCATAAAAATTCAAATCTTTATTTCTTTTGACAAAAGCGCAAAATGGAATGAAGAAAAGAAAGAGAGAGAGAAAGAAAGATAAAAATAAAAGCGAGTGGAATAAAAATCTTTTGCCTCTGGACCATTAAGTGGAGAACCCTTGTTCCTCAATCATCAAGCTGTTGCCAAATCAGCATCAAATACTCATTTCACACTCTTTCAAAACACAGATAAACACTCTTTATGCTAATATCCCCCTGGCGTTGAAAGAGAGAAGCGATTTATAAGCTGCTCTGAAGCGAGCTGAGTCCGCTCTACATACAAATGCTCTCTGAACAAACAGGACATGGATTCGCCAGATTACCTGGAAATGGACGCGGATCATTTTTGGCGAATCAGCGTTTTGCAAAAGACTGCCTGCTGCTGCTGCTGCTGTTTTATGTTTATTGTCTGCTGTGAATAAGGATTCTCGGGCGTAATGTATTCGCTCGAAGGATTAGAAATGCTTTTAATTTTAAGACGGACGGTAGTTTCGGTCATAAAGAAAGAGTGGTTATTATACTGAGGAATAAATGTATCTGAATTTTATCGCTCTACAACAGAAAAAAAAATATGAATAGTATGATAAGGCTATCATATTAAAAAGTATTATTCGTTCTATCACCTGCTTTTTATAAGGCTATTTCATCGTCGTTTCTAAATCCAGTTTACAAATTCATAAAAATATATTAAAATAATTAAAAAAAAGAGTCTACGCTAATAAATTTCAAATTATCACATGAGAACATTATTATTTTTAAGTGAATATTTGTCTTGATTAATTTAGGTCATTAACCAGTTTTAACCGGTTTGATAAAATTACGAGACTTCTGTCTCTCTGATGATATTTTTTTTAACTTTCATTTCCAATTTTTCTAGCTGGCAGAAAGACAAAGTTTTGGAGCTCAACCGATTTTAAGATTTTAAAAAATGAAAATAAAATTAATAAAAAAATAAGTTTATCGAAGAAAAAAATCGTTTGTTTTCAACTTTTATTAATATTTTAATTAAAATAAATATATATGTTTATCTAGAAAAATCGTATGCTTTTAACTTTTAATAATATTTTAATGAACATAAAAAATAAATTTATGGAAGAAAAAATCGTTTGCTTTTAACTTTTATTAATATTTTAATTAAAATAAAAATAAATTTATGAAAGAAAAAATCGTTTGCTTTTAACTTTTAATAATATTTTAATTAACATAAAAAATAAATTTATGGAAGAAAAAATCGTTTTCTTTTAACTTTTATTAATATTTTAATTAAAATAAAATATAAATTTATCGAAGAAAAAATCGTTCGCTTTTAACTTTTAATAATATATTAATTAAAATAAAAATATATGTTTATCTAGAAAAAATCGTATGCTTTTAACTTTACAAAACGATAATCTTTAGAGCACGAGATTAAATATTTAAATGTAAGAAATCGTGAACAAACTGGAAGATGACGTCATTTCATAGAAAGGACAAACAAAAAGAAATTGATAGTAAATTTAATTAAATATCTCAAACAATACTCTCAAAACAAACCTCAAATGTCATGAGTCATGT